>JAQIWN010004798.1:0-10705 GCA_034699025.1 Entomobrya cf. arborea Gr-Col-00668 | reverse complement strand
TGCCAAACTATTAAATTCAAATTCCAAGTATTTAAAAGCTACAAAATCTATTTCAGTTATCATAAAAGTGTAAGTTTGTGAAAAGGAAAAACTAGCGACACATTTCGAGTAAAATCGTAAATTTTCAAGAAGTATCTAATGGACTAATGGCTGCTCATTAAATTTTAGATAATGAATCGAGTTACATAAAATTGGAAAGGAAAATGCTACTTCTCAAGTTTATCTTTTCCTGCCACATATTTAACCAAGTCATGAAATAATGTTGAATATTATATGCATCTGGCTTCATTTTCGTCCATACGCTGCTGCACGTGAAATGCTGCTATCGTTCTCTCTCTCTCTCTCTCGTCCTCTCACCTCTCTCTCTCATATTACAATTTTATGTTTTCAAATGTATTTTGAATACATATTGCAGTTGCATGCAGCTGCTCAACCTTAGCAATTCTATTGCAACTTGCAATACTACACCACTACCACGAAGAGCGCATTTTCACCTTTATAACGATTACCACGAAAAAAGTTGTATTACTCATCGCCATCATCATCATTGTTTCGCATTTTACCTTTAAATGAAATGGGAGCATAGCAGTAATGCAAACTTAAACTAACTCGTCATGCAGTCTTAAATACACGAACGACCGACCGAACTACCGAACACATCCTGCTAGAGATTTTTCTTCTTCAAATATTATATCAAATCAACACAAAATCATTGCTACATTTCTTTGCCTTCTTTGTGACACGATGCATCGTTCCCTCCTTTATGTAAAGAAGATTATCATAGCTTACTAGCAAGCAATTGACTACGCAACCGCATGCAAGATAAACTCTTGCGATTGTACACTCAAAATGTACTGCTATTTCACTCGACTCAACTTGCACTCAATTTTTTTTAAGAGAAAATCTATCAAAAGGATAAAGAATGTAAAAATATACAGAATGCAAATCTAACAATTTTCCTGCATCTTCCTTCATTCCCTTAAATCATCATCTTTATCTTTATGCTTTCATCATTAAGGCAGATGTACATATTTCTTAATATACTATTCACGTCGTCAAATAGTCGGCTCTGCATCTGCAACATCCTGCATTACTTACTTTGCATGATAAATTGTACGGAAATCATAGAGACGCGTGATTCTGCCTAAAAAAATATAATGATCGAACCAAACCAAGCCAAATCAACTTCAACCCTTTTACCTTGTTAAGCCATTATCATTAAAGGAGCTATTTGATTTTTACTAAAATATTTATTTTTTCATTATATAGTGCATTTTATGCATTCATGCCATAAGGCCATATAGATATATACACCTTTATTCTATAGGTATGCAATACGCTGCACACACAGGTAAACGGCAAGCTGAAAAAGTAGTATAAATGATGAATGAACTCTCTATCTCTAGTTTACTAGCATGTAGCTTGAACTGAACATTGAACATCTGCCGTATCCGCGTCAGTTTGCTTGAGCAAGGCTACATCGAAAAAATAATTGAATTGACAGCATATAGAGAAAAGGCTATGTAATAAACTATAAGCTTCATCTATGCTTTTATTTTACGTAGTAAGTTAAGTTATAGAACGTGGATCATAATTGTAATGATCTTATTTTAACGTGTGCATAAGAACTACTACATAATATGCAAGTCTATAATATGTAAAGTGTGGCGTACCGATACGATACCGATCCGTTACACATCTGCGCTATGCATTTTAACTTTATTTTTGTATTTGCAACATTGAGACCTTAAGTAAGGTATAGATAGTACTACGCTATATTTGCCTCCTCGATTTATGCTATGTTCGATGTTTATATTGTTGACTGTATATGTAGCGTCGTGGCAGTTGGTTCATGTCTTAAAAAACGGCCAAAGCGTCATCTCATCACCACCACCATCGTCGTCATCGTATAATTTGGTTTTTGGTCTGGCTCTAATGCGATGGCTTGGGTTTGTTTGCTGGTTGGAGTTTGGGGTGGGTAGTTTTGTGGGTTTTTGTAAAAGGCAGTTGGTTCGGTGGTACATACGAAGAAAGGGGTTTTACAGAATGTGAGTGAACAATGCTTAGCAAGCAATACTGACTGAAGTGAAGATCTGCTCAAATAGAAAATATATTGAAAGGAAGGCAGAGAATCACATAAAATGTATTATACTTTTAGCTTCTCTTGGTCTTCTAAATGATATGTTGTTGGGGATGAGAAGAGGAATACAGTTCTTGATAAAAATGGTAAAGCAATGCGTGTGTAATGGATACATAGCATAATATGAACTATGAACATGATCATGAGAGCAATACCTTTTTGAATTTAAGAATATTATATTGGTGGTGTGGAGTGTGCACTGTGCAAACGTCCATATAGGTAGTAATATGGTTTCACATGCATCATGCCAAAGAAACGGAGAAAAAGTAGAACTATTTTTTCCCCATGTAAAAATATAGACAAAAAAAGGAAGCCAGCAAGGCACACACGCTACGCAGACCTTTACAAACTCAACCGTACATAATTTTGTAAATGGGGAGATGTGTGAATATAACGAAAATGTTAGCAAGCTAGAGAATATGGTTTATAAAAATAAAATTTATGCATATGTACGCTATATGTACGAACAAAACGCGAAACGAAGAAGGATGTATTATAGGTTGCTTGTATGGTCCCTAAATCCCTCATTCGACTAGAGTTGAAATTGTGTTTCTAAAAAGTCTCCCTTTTTGTCGTCATCTTCTTCCTTGACTCAGCTCAGAAGCTCAGCCCTATATACATAACATTAATATAAAAATTTATATACAAACACTGCACTCTGCGTCTGCACAGAGAAGAATACAACAAGAAATATAATATAGTTTGGTACTACTTAATCCTGTTGGTCTTGTTTTTAGGAGAGGAAGAGGCAAGGGAGCAAGAGAAGAGCTGAGGAGAAAATAAAATATATTTTTCTGCTTTTTTAGAAAATGAAGGAAAAATTAAATTTAAGTTAATGTTAATTTACATAAATTTGTTACTACAAACTAGCCCCCCTATAAAAATTAATGGTTACCTGAAAGGCAGTTTGTAGAATTTCCCAAGGCAGTGGAATATTATTTCCAGCTCCTTTATTTCTAAAAGGAGAGTCCCTATAGCTTTTTTCTATAGAGGACGGGGCAGCAGGAGGGTAGACTTTTAGGAGGACGTAGCCCTCTCTCTCGTTCCTTTCATTGTTTCAGTTTCATTGTGAGAGTAGAGGAGTCTCTATAAAAAAAGAAGCAGCTTTATATCTAAAAAAAAAAATGTTCCCAGTTGGTAAGTTAAATATTTAAAAAAATAAAATATAAATTATAAAATATTAAATTGGTTAAGATTAAAATATATTTGTGCCGTATGTGATGAAGTGAGTATAGATATTATAGAAGAGAGTAGGTAGAGGAAAAAGCAGGATCTAGTGAGTATAATAATAGGTGTGTGATGTGAGCAGAGGGAAGAAGTGAGCAGAAGATCTATATATTTTGTTTATACCTTTTTTTAATATTGGTAAAGCATTTAGTTAAATGTTAGATAAAAATATACATGGATAAAATCTTGTTAGTTTAATCAGTCTTAAAAAAATTATACATATAAGGTGATCAGCTAAATGCCAGGCAAGAGCAACATAATTAAAGTTGATTTAAAAGGAGGCCAAGTAAAGAAGTGAAGTGAAGGATGGTGGTATTTTGGCGTGCGTAAATATTGAGTCACAAGATAGTGTAGAGAAGCAAAATACGCATTTTTATACAAATATATCTCTTTTACTTTTGTCAAAGTTATAATTATAGGGAATCTTTTTTAGTGTGTCCAGTAAACAATTTTTTTCTCATGATACCCCCAGTATTAACTTAAAATGGTTAAATGCTATTATTAGCTTGTATTCACTTTTGGTATATTTCACATTCAATACTTTAAGTAATTTGTGAGATTTTTAAAACTAAATATTGCATTCCAATTAGAAATACAATTTTTTTTAAAATAAATGAAGTCAGAACTTTATTAGCTCACATTAGTGGAAACGTTGAGTAGACATATTTTTGTTAGCGTCAATAATTTTTAATCATTGAAAAATGAAACATCCGTATTACATGCAGGTAGAAAATGAGTGAAATTAAAATGGAGGGATTTAATTTAATATTAATAGGTAATTTAAATGAGGGTATTTAAGGAAAAGTTTAAGAGGTTAGTTTGATAGTAAGTACCATTTGTTTACCATTTTGCAGAGGTTGGACGACAGGTCTAGTCTTGAATTGAAATACAAGTAGTATGGACTGTAAGTTGATAGAAGTTACACAAAAATTATTTTCAATATATGGCAGACGCATGCATAGTTTTGTCACAATCTCTAATTTAATTGCAAATTATATGTTTTCATAATTGGATTTCGGAACCCACTTTAACGTGCATGTTTATTTGTTAGACTTGTCTGTTATGTATGATTTGATATGATGCATATAATTTTTTGTTTGCGTTAAATTAATATTTTTTAAACAAAATGCATACTCATCCTCATATATATGCTAGTTAAATGTGCATTTTAATTTCTAATTGTTTCATATTCCAAAACTTGCGTTTCGCTAATATTAGCGGCTCGGATCTCAAAGTCTAAACAAAGCAACTAATGTTGTTGGTTAGTTGATTTCATGTCACAACTTGACTCACAAGCTACAAAAATTATGTTACGGAAAACAGATTTGCAAAAATTGCATCTTAGAGCTTAGATTCACCAAGTAAATCATTGTTAAAAATTATTTTACCGACTAAGAAACTCAAGAAAGGCAAAGAACCAGTTACTAAGTTGAAGAGTTTTCGGTGTCTCTGAACAGGTTATTCATAATTCCAGAACGTGATTGATTGTTTTTGGCTCCATTTTATGTTTGTGTGGGATAGGTAAGATTGGGCTGCAATTTCATCAGAAACACTGCATCAGCATTATTGCATTGAGCCGAAGCCGAGCTAGAGCCACAAACATGGTACACGCACTTTTTTTGTAGATTTTTAGTACGTAAATGCATATTATATAGAAAGGGAAAATGCTTTCTCTTTGGTTGGAGATTGTGAAATGTGAAGAAGCGAAGTTGGAAATGGAGTCGGAATTCGGAGGAGTAAGTCCTGACCCTGAGATCAGCCCAGTCCCTGACTAGTATTATGGTATTTAGCACACCAAGTTCCAAGAAGTGGTTTAGAGTTTTTTTAAAATTTACATTAAATTGCATACTGATTGTTTTGCATATGATGCATAAGTGATTAGTGGTGCATGCTCCTGTTCAGTTCATCATTGTTCATTTGCTTCATTCATTTGTCATTGGCAATTGGCATAATGAGCTTAACATATTGGATATACAGCATATTCGGTATGGTGAACGATGGTATTTATTCCATGTTTCAAAAATTAGGTCATTCTGGTTCATTATCCGTTGCAGCCATTAGCTTGAATGTATTTTTTACCGATAATTAATGGCTGATTGATATTTTTGTTGTTTACAGCTCCAGGGCCGCCTGGTCCACCTGGACCACCGGTGACAGTTCCACCGGTTGGTGTTCCACCTGGTGCAATGGCCATGTTACCTCAAACTACATCCCCCCTTCAACAGCCCCCAACTTCACCAGACATGCCAGGTAGGTTCAAAGTTGGAACTTGAATTGGATGTGTTGGAAATTGAAATGAGTGTGAGTATTAGAGTATCTAGCAGAACTTTGGAGTTCAATTGACTATTTTTTGTTGTAGTATTTCTGTGTCCAAGACGTCCTAACTTGGGCCATGAAGGACGTCCGATTATTCTCAAAGCCAACCACTTTCAAATCACAATGCCAAGAGGGTTTATACATCATTATGATGTAGGTATATCGCCGGATAAATGCCCTCGCAAAGTCAACCGTGAAATTATAGAAACTATGGTTCACGCTTATTCCAAAATCTTTGGAACGTTGAAACCTGTGTTTGACGGTAGGGCTAATTTGTACACAAGGGACCCATTGCCAATTGGAAACGACCGTGTTGATCTCGAGGTAAGCTCATGTTCATAGTTAACCTCTTTGAAATATTAATTTTGTAAAAATATTTTAACTTTTATATTAATTGTGTTTTTAATCAGGTAACTCTTCCTGGAGAAGGTAAAGACAGAGTTTTCCGTGTTCAAATAAAATGGGTCGCTCGGGTTTCACTATACGCTTTAGAGGAAGCTCTAGAAGGGAGGTCCCGTACCATTCCGTATGACGCTATTCAGGTAAAAAAAACAGTTATATTTGTTCCCAACTTAAATCTTAATAAATGATGAAAAATCAATATAAGTTGATTTAAATAATGATTCTATTGATTAGTCTTTCTGACAATCAATCATTGTTCATCTTCTGATATATAAAAAAAACAAATAAATAACTCATGAATTGTTTTCTTGTTCTAAAATTAGGCTCTCGATGTAGTGATGCGACACTTGCCATCAATGACATACACTCCTGTTGGGAGAAGTTTTTTCTCATCTCCAGATGGATATTACCATCCGCTCGGAGGAGGTCGTGAAGTATGGTTTGGTTTTCATCAGAGTGTCCGTCCATCACAGTGGAAGATGATGCTCAATATTGATGGTACATACATATGATTTTGCGCATAAAATTGATTTTCAAATAACAATGGAAGCTTATTTTAATTTTAATTTTCTTTCTCTTTGTGTATAGTTTCCGCTACTGCATTTTACAAAGCTCAACCCGTGATTGAGTTCATGTGTGAAGTACTTGACATTCGTGATATCAACGATCAAAGGAAACCTTTGGCAGATTCTCATCGTGTCAAGTTCACAAAGGAAATCAAAGGATTGAAAATCGAGATCACACATTGCGGAAACATGAAGAGGAAATACAGAGTCTGCAACGTTACTCGACGTCCAGCTCAAATGCAGAGCTTTCCTTTACAACTTGAAAATGGCCAAACTGTGGAATGCACCGTAGCAAAGTATTTCTTGGATAAATACAAGATGAAACTTCGTTACCCCAATTTACCTTGTCTTCAAGTGGGCCAGGAACACAAGCACACTTATCTACCTCTTGAGGTACGTCACATTCCTACTTTACATACATTTTGAAGTAGTTAGCTACTATTTTTTTCGATGATGAACAATTTTTCTACGTTGATTTTAATAATGATTCTATTGATTAGTCTTTCTGATAAAGTATAAACAAAGACTTGATTCGTATGGGGTTTAATGTTATACTAAATTGCTCACTTTACTTTTGTCTTATTTAACAGGTTTGTAACATCGTAGCTGGACAGCGTTGTATAAAGAAGCTTACGGATATGCAAACTTCTACCATGATCAAAGCAACTGCAAGATCTGCCCCAGACAGGGAAAGAGAAATTAACAACTTGGTTCACAAAGCCGATTTCAATAACGATCCATATGTACAGGAGTTTGGATTAACTATAAGTAATTCTATGATGGAGGTCCGTGGACGAGTTTTACCTCCTCCGAAATTGCAGTATGGTGGCCGGGTAAGAGAGCAATTTAATTAAAGCAATTCCACTTACTAGTAATTGATGCGTCGGGGACATAAAATAAATAGTATGAAAATTTTCAGACGAAGCAGCAAGCACTGCCAAACCAAGGAGTGTGGGACATGAGAGGGAAGCAGTTCTTCACTGGAGTGGAAATCCGTGTTTGGGCCATTGCTTGCTTCGCTCCTCAACGGACTGTTCGAGAAGATGCCCTTCGTCAGTTTACGCAGCAGTTGCAGAAAATCAGTAACGACGCCGGTATGCCCATCATCGGCCAGCCATGCTTCTGCAAATATGCCACAGGTCCAGACCAGGTCGAGCCCATGTTCAAGTATCTTAAGTCAACCTTTCAAGGACTTCAGTTGGTGGTTGTGGTTCTCCCTGGAAAAACTCCCGTCTATGCAGAAGTTAAAAGAGTGGGAGACACCGTGTTAGGCATGGCCACACAGTGTGTTCAAGCGAAAAACGTCAACAAAACATCGCCACAAACTTTGTCAAATCTTTGCTTAAAGATCAACGTCAAGTTAGGAGGAATCAATTCCATTTTAGTTCCAAGCATTCGACCAAAGGTATGTTCAATTATAACTTATCTTTATCAGATATTGCATTTTTTGGCCTGTAATTTTGATTGAGATGTAATAATAACCGTGAATTTTTATTTGATAGGTGTTCAATGAGCCTGTGGTCTTCCTGGGTGCAGATGTTACTCATCCACCTGCGGGTGACAACAAGAAGCCATCCATTGCAGCTGTCGTTGGCTCAATGGATGCTCATCCTTCTCGGTACTCTGCAACTGTTCGTGTGCAGCAACACAGACAAGAAATCATCCAAGAGTTGTCGTCTATGGTTCGAGAGCTCCTTATCATGTTTTATAAAAGCACTGGAGGCTATAAACCACATAGAATAATTCTGTATCGTGATGGAGTTTCGGAAGGACAGTTCTTGCAGGTAATGCTTATGTTTTTAAGTTGATTGGTATATAACACGTGATGCCATTTAAGATGTCTTACGTTAATGAATATGCTATTAAATTATAGGTTCTTCAACATGAACTCACATCTATACGTGAGGCATGTATTAAATTGGAAGAAGGTTACAAACCCGGTATTACCTTTATTGTCGTGCAAAAACGCCATCACACTAGGCTATTTTGCGCTGATAAAAAGGAGCAATCCGGAAAATCTGGAAATATTCCTGCTGGTACCACAGTCGATGTTGGAATTACTCATCCTACTGAATTCGACTTTTATTTGTGTTCCCACCAAGGCATTCAGGTACTGAACAAATTCAATAGCAATTGCTTCATTTTTTTTTGTATTTTGTGTTAAATTCAAATATAATTGTAAACGCTTGTTTTTTTATGTTTTAGGGAACCAGTCGTCCTTCACACTACCACGTTTTATGGGACGACAACCATTTCGACGCTGACGAACTACAGTGTTTGACATACCAGTTATGTCATACATATGTTCGTTGCACAAGAAGTGTTTCCATTCCAGCTCCAGCGTATTACGCCCATCTTGTTGCTTTCCGTGCAAGGTATCATCTTGTTGAGAAGGAACATGATAGTGGAGAAGGTTCTCACCAAAGTGGTGCCAGTGATGACAGGACGCCAGGAGCAATGGCTAGAGCTATTCAAGTGCATGCTGACACCAAGAAAGTCATGTATTTCGCTTGATGCTCCCGCTCGGGCTAGGTACATTGCATTTCATCGCTTTTCTCTTTATTAGGACATTCAACATTTAGCAACTACTTTTTATTCGCAACTCAATGATCTTTTCATCTGGTTATAAAAGAGCTATCTTTGTTTTGTATATTTCTCATAATTTTTGTTTGCGTTAATATTTTATGGTAATCGTTTTGTTTAGTTTAGTAGTAGTGAGTGTGTTACACTAATTAGCTCATGCAATTGAAGAATGGTCCCAGGAAGTATCTGAAATCAAATCGTAGGCGCATTTAAAAACGGTGTAGACTTTACTGGTGTAATATAAAAGCTAAAAGAATGTTTTAGCTTTGCTTGGTGAGGGACGTTAGATATGGGGAGATATAGTGGACAGATGAGCACGTGGAGACAATCAGAAATTTTGACCACTCTCCGCGGTCATTTAGTAGTGCACTAATCCCCCCACAAGTGGTACGTTCGTTTGTTATTACATCGGTGGTTTAACAAATTATATATATGACTGTATTGTGTATCATATATAGGTCAATGATGTAAAATTATATGAATAATTAGTTTAGTAGAAAATAGATTCTTCTAAAAATCTATTCAATTTCAAAAAGTTGCAGAGATGTTACAATTTGATTACAATTATCGATTGTATTTTGTAAGTATGAGTAATAAATTTAAAATCTATATTGATATCAGGCATACCAAATGAGTTTGAAGTAAGTAGGTTAAAAAGTAGCTCAGTGTAAATATTACATTTTCAAATATGTATGTAGCAAGAAGGTAAATCAGGTCAACACGCAAATTTTACCTCATATTATGCTTCTTATTAGGTACTCTGTTTGCCCCTTCGCAATGGCACTCAAGTTGTTATATATGTTTTTAAAGCCGCTTCTATTTATTGCACTTCAGCATTTTAACAGAAACAAGGCATTTTTTAGCATTGCAGAGAGTATTTACTCTTGCAAACCAGCCTGGAATTTTGGTCAATTTTTGTACAGGCAATTTATATTTGCTAGTTGATTAATTTATACTGATATTTCGTTACATTGTTAATGATGTTAGTTTGCAACAATTGAAGTCAAATGAGTAAAGCTATGTTTAAAAGTGAGGTGGATGTGGAGGTGAAGTTTAAGGTTACCTCAGTTTTTGTACATGCAATTAGGTATTCCATTAAGTATAACAAAGCAGGACAGTGGGTGAAGGCGTTTTTTTGTTGAAACATTGTCTCGTATTTTTATCCAATTTACAACTTATTTTGTGTATACCAAACCAAATTATTAGTTGCATTTTTGTATTGTATAAATCTGAATATGTCATGCATTTAAAATAGAAAATCAGTCGAAAAAATATAATAATTGTTAAAGTCACCGGTATAAGCAAAATTGTTAAGTACAGAATGTCAGCAAAGTCTTCGCCACTGTAGCCTCCACAGATCAGGATATATATAGGAGTAATAGGAGTCAGGATTTATGTAGAACAAACCAAGCACGAAATTCATTATCAACACAGCAACTTTAGGCCCTTAAGTTTTATCACGATAAAATAT
>JAQIWN010004797.1:0-10707 GCA_034699025.1 Entomobrya cf. arborea Gr-Col-00668 | reverse complement strand
ATTAAAGTTTTTTTGATGGAATGGAATATATTGAGTAATTTTTCTCCAAATGGATTATAGTTAATCTCTCTATTGTGATTATTTGATAAACTGAGATTTGTGGAAAATACTAAGCCATTTTTGTATAGTGCCATGAAATACCAAACGTTATGTTAATTTATTAGCTTTGTGGTAGATAAATGGTCACGCGTGCAAAATATTATGCAATGCCAATAATTAACTATTTTTTAAAGTTCATTCTTTTTATTTTTCAAATTTTAAAACTTTATGTATTTTTCATTGATTTACCAATAATTGGAGAAAGGATTAGACGTAAATATATTTTTTCCGTTCTCATGAACGCTCAACAGTTATAAATCGCATAATTTGCGAGAGAAAAGGTGTACTTTAATTTGATTGTTGACTCTTCCACAAGTTCATTGTCAATGTCTCATGTCATGATTATAATGAATGATGATCTAATTAAGTGATTCATGTGCTGAACTCTAACAATAAGTTTTTTTGGTGGTTGTTGTTGATTTTTTTTATTGGACGACAGATGAGATCACTACTCTGAACTTTGGCTTATTTGTATTTGTTCACTTTCTGTTCCAGTTCGGATGGCAAAGAGTAATCCATTCTGTCAAGCTACAAAAATATTGCACAGATTTTATTTCACTCGTTTCATCCTAATCCTAATTCATCTTATCATCTTCAACAACTTTGCAGTGATTTATTTTTTTTCAAGTTTACCTGAACTCCAGCCTTTAGGAAAAGGAATGTTGGCAAAGCGTTCACATTGTACAGGTCAGAAACGTCACGATTTTTCTCCGCATCAATTTTGATAAAAGAAACCTACAGATAACCACAAAACCTTTATCATTCAATGTACCCATTTCCAGGAAAAATTACAACAAAATAGATTTTAAAATTTACTGTTGGGTTATTAGCAGCCAAATCAGAAACTTTCTTCAAACTGTGGGCACTGGCATTGCACCACTGTGCAGTAAACTCGATAACCACAAGGTTACCTCCAGCTTCTTCCATTTGCTTATCAAAATGCGGCTATTTATACAAAATATAATTATGAATTAATTCCCTGTGAAATTAACAGTTGTCCGGATTTTATAATAAAAACTTTATAATTAATTATGCATTATAATTTTTACCCTGTTGTACACCACGTTAATACCCATTTTGTCTTTTTTTTCGGGGTGACTTGAGAATTCAGTCCAAAGATTAGGGATTTTCGCACACACGAGCTTTCAGATTTTTCTGACACTGACTTGACTAAAGTTTAGTTTAGAAGAGAGCACAAATTACCACCAACAACGTTCAAGCCACTGACATCACAACAAGCACAGAGGACGATGAAAGTCTTTTAGTTCACTCCACTTTTCAGTTTATACCTTTTCGCTTTATAAGTCAACTTGTCTTTTTATTGTTATTTTTTTCTTACTTGAATATAAAGCCTTCAGGATGAAAAAGACAGAGGAGGAGGAGGATGATCAGGCTACTTTCATAATAGTACAAGATACTATAAGACCAACAACTAGTCAGTATAGTGCATATTGCATGCCCACAATAGGTAACAGTTGGTAATGTTTCTTGTAAAGAAGATGATCTTTACAATTACATAAAAGAAAGTGCATGAGCGATATTCTTATTAAAAAACAGAGATTCATTACTAGTAAGTCATGTCGTATTATAGTACGTACGTGGGTTTGATGAGAGGACGCCGAGGATGATGATAATGACGGTAATATGGCCAGAGTATGAAAAACTCACTTGCCAAAATGAAAATAAGTAAATAGAGAGATACACATCACAACGCTTCGTTTTTTTTTTGTTTTTTTTTTGACGCCTACACCTTTGGTCAGTTTTCGCTCGTGCAGCAAGGCAGGATGAGAGATTCAGAGATAAAAGTAAGTAGGTGGAAGAAGGTGGTGGTGTGGTTTGATTTGATGATGGGGTGGAATGGTCTTTACAAAAAATTGTTTTCAAGATAAACCACTCCACAAGTCTGTGTTACAAGTTGCAAGTAACGAGAAGAAAAAAAATAGATGAATTTTTTTGTGGGGACAAATCGTATAGAAAATTTTGAGGAGGAAGGAATTGGATACGTTTAACGTGTTTGATTTGAAAAAAAGTTTTTAGAGTAATGCCGGCATTTAAAAAGATCACGCATTCATATTTGTCATGATATATTTTTTTTTCTTTTGAACAACCATGTTGACATCAAAGTTTGAAAACTGATCTTGATAATGATAATTATAAGCTTGTTTTGTAAAGAGGGACATTGGAGAGGTGCTTTAAAGTACTTCAATGAATTTGGCTTTACTTGACAAAATAAGTGCTTGACAATGATGTTACTAATGTAGAGGAATTTACCATAAGTACTATAGTGAGTGGAGGATATGAGCAGTTCCAAATAAGGTAGTATGTGGCTTTAACTGCCCAAAAAAATCATCTTCAATGTAATGGGATGAAGATGAAACGAAGCGTAGAAATCAATATTATTTTTCTTTGCGTAAATTTCCTTTTGTTGTACATTATTGTCTTGTTGATTACATTACATTGCACTTGTAGGGTGCATGCATGCATAGCACTTAAAGTAGAAATGAATATTATGGGAATTTACTAAAGTTTTCCACATCCACATGGTCATCATTTTAAATATGAATGTGAAACTTCTATTTGGAAGATTACAGGCTTGACTGGATTTGAAAACTGCGTGGAAAATTGGATATCACGAATCGATTGAAAGATTTAAATCCTTGTTTATTATTCAATTTCAAACATGATCTCAAGTATTATGCAAATTATGTAGAAAAATCAAGGTTTCGGGTAATAAATGTAGGTGCATTTTATTTCATTTCTGTCGAGCTGTCGCCACCCTATGCAAACATAACAATGAGAGAGAAAGTAGCATTTGGATTTGCTTGAAACTATTTTTTTTAAGTAGAATGGTTTCTAATATTTGTTTGTCTCCATATTGCACTCAATCTAGAAGCCATTTTAGTTATCAAATTAGAAATAGGCTTTTTTCAAATTTTGTAGGCTTGGTTATTTAACCAACCCTATTAATGAAGATTGATTAGGGTTGAATGAACGGGGATTACAATTAACCAATATTTTACGCATGTCCCCACCTCCAGTCTAGTCTATAGTTTTTTTCTACGAAACCTTTAATCATTTATATATGACATGACAGGACACGATATAAAGTTGATTTGATAAACGCCTACAATATTCATGGCGTCGGAGGAAACAAGGTCACTGGATAATTTACTCCTCCAGGGATATATAATTTTAGATATGCCATACTCACACAGCTTATATTTAATGCTACGCGCTGACATGACATGTTTATAAAAACATTCATAATATGCGATGATGCTATTATGCCTGTAGCAATCAACTAAACTTGGCACTAAAGTAAATATATTTTGATATTACTTATGTGCAATTTTAACTATAACTGCCCACAATTGGTAAAGTAAACACAATGACGTCATTCTCTCCAATTTTATTTGACAGACAGAAGCAGCAGGTGTTAAAACGCTAAGATGTAAAAGAAGGAGCAAAAAAGTCTCATAATAAAATACAATGCCAATTTATAGCTGGTTAGCAATGCATAAATTATAAATATCAATTAATAAGTCGAGAAATATTTTTTGTATGTACATACTCATTAGTCATAATTAAAACAAGAAAGAAAAAAAGATTAATATTTTAACAATGGCTGATATTTTTCAAGTATATTAATGTTAAAGGTGTAAAGTTTAAATACTGGTGTGGTATGGTGAATGGTGTGTGGTTTTGCAAAGTTGAAGAGAGAATAGCTAGTTGTCAGGATGATAAAAGACACGTAAAGTGAAACGAATTTTGCTAGAGACTGCCATTTCCAAATATGGAATGTGATAAAAACGTGCCTGCATCTTTTCATATGGTTATATAAAACTCGACTTTAATATGAATCCTTTTAGGTTGTAGGTGAATAAGGAATATAATGTGTGACCCCAACTCAATGCCATGTTTTTCAGTACAGCAATTATGATGAAAGCTTCACAGCGTCCGCTTAACGAATTTTTTTACAAGCCAGACTACATCAGCTCAACGAAATTTAACACATGCCTATTGCCTATTACATTTTTGGATGTTATTCATTGAAGCAAAAGACATTGTCGGTCACCACACAAAATATCTGCCATATACAGTCAAGAAAAATGAGCATGAAGTACTTGAACCCTTTTTTTCGTGTAATTAAAAGGAATGAAAAGCTAATTATAAGACTCTAAACCGAACAATGAAAATGAACACTTTTTGTTTTTATTCTCCCTTTTCACATTTTAACAGCTGGTACAACTCAGATCCAGGATTTTGGGAGTCCCGGTTGTAACAATTTTTTAAGTATGTCATAATCTGATTAAGACCATCTTTTCCTAAGGTACCGTCCAGCAGGCGCATTGCAATGGTTGCTTGGGGACCCTCCCGGATTATTTCGATTTGACCATCAAGAATATTTGGTAGTGGTGGGGCTGAGGTCGATGGCACTGAGGGTGCATTAGAGTCGCATTCCATGACTTCATCAGCAGAGTTCCCTAATTTTAGAACCTTCTTGGGTGGTTCTTCATTACTGACTTGTTTTTTATCTTGTTCAAGTCTTTTCATCTCTCTCCGCTTTTTTCGTTGACCTGTCCAAGTGTTTTCAACAGCAACAAAACGTAAAGTTTGACTAGTCTCATCATCTCCGATTGAAGATATCCAATCGAGTGTTTTGAAATTGAGGGTTTGCAAATGTGCATGAATATAATTCTCAAAGTTGAGACAGCCAGGTAGTTTATCAAAAATGTGAGACACTTGTGCTGGTTGATTTAAGTGAACTTGGAGATCAAAAGACCAGGCGAGACCCCAACGCATTGTTTTTCCTTGGGTAAATTCAGTTGTTGTCAGGTTGGAGATACCTTCAGACTTCAATTTTGAGATGAGTTCCTTTACATGTCTTTTTATTCCGATCATTGAAGTATATATTCTGCAAAATAATACGAGTATTAACTTCCAGCCAGAAATTTAATAACTATTTTCTTTGGTTGCCATTAGAAACAAAAGGAGTTTAAGTGTAAACTTACTTGACTTGATGTGGATGTGCCTTGGAATCAGCAATCATTTGACTGACAAACTCAAATTCACCCCCGGAAACAATTAACTCCCCTTTTGTTCCCGTTTTAGCTCCGGAAGGTTCTGACCTATCTTCTTTTCTCGATTTTTGAAGAGAATCGGCTTCATCTTCATTTCCAAAGAATGGTGGATTACACATTGTGAATTCATACTGTTCTCCTCTTGACTCAGCAAGGACCTGCTTCAATACTGATTCTTTCACAGGTTTAACTAGGAAATGAGGCAGAAAAAATATTTTGATTTCAATTCGACAAGTGGAAATACTAATGTAA
This sequence comes from Entomobrya cf. arborea Gr-Col-00668, assembly GCA_034699025.1. Classification (NCBI taxonomy): domain Eukaryota; kingdom Metazoa; phylum Arthropoda; class Collembola; order Entomobryomorpha; family Entomobryidae; genus Entomobrya; species Entomobrya cf. arborea Gr-Col-00668. The sequence continues at coordinate 5,275 of JAQIWN010004797.1, read as the reverse complement.
CTTTATCTTATTTCCGTGGAATTCACTTTGGACAAGCTGATCCAAGCCGTTGCGCTTTACATTAGACCGTGCCACCATAACAGAAGCTGGTTCTATTTCAGTACCCACCATTCTCCATTGATTTTTCTTGGCTCCCAAAAGGGCATAAACTGCTGTTGCACCAGTACCTGTTTCAAAGTTATCATTGAAAAGATTAATAAGCTTGAAGTGATCATTCAACTTTGGAGTACTTTGCAGAGTTTTCAATTGGATTCGTTAAGAGTTAGGAATATTACCTACGTCGATTCCACAAATCTGACTTCCCTGCTTCCCAAACCCATTGTTGTAAGCGAGCAGGTCTTCCACCCACAAAATATAGTTTAATCGAAGGGGCACAGTCGGGACAAGAACATCATCAGGAATTTCCACGTCCAGTTGGAAATCTTCCAAAAGTAAAGCTTTGGTTAGGGCACGTAGTGCTGCCTGGTCCTTAAAATCGATTTTGGGAACTCCTTTGGGATTCTGCAAAAATTCAAATAAAAAACTAATGAAAATATTTATCTTATCGATTATCTATTCTACTCTAAACCATCAACTTGTAAAGTAATTACCAAAAACAGATAAGGAGCCAAAAACTTATGCTTCTTTGCTAACTCAGCAAAATTTGAAGGTGTCTTGTAAATATTCCTCTCGTGCATTTTTAGTAATCCAAGTCACAAAGCTGTGACTTGTGACTTCCACGTTTTTAAAAGGCAAGGAGCTAATTTTATAACTTAAATGTCTACTGGACACAATACAGAGGACAACACTTGCTATTTTGCTAAAGATGACAATAAACCTATAAATTAAATCTAGTTTAATTACTTTAAAAAAAGAAAAATTATCAGATTTAATACATTGTATGCATGTCAAAATGACAGATTACTCACTTCACTTGCAGTGTAAAAATATCAAAAACACATGGCCATTCCCCGTTCGCTCCAAAAAAGCAAGTGGTTTTTTTCTTGTTGGCTTGCCTTGGACTCTGGACACTGGACTTTTACTGGCACCACTACCGTTCCAGCGTTCTCATGTTTCTCGGGTGTAAAATGAAAAATATTAAAAAGAATACTTTGGAATACTGTATTTTTAAATGTTGGAGAATAATCCAGTGCAAAATGTAGACTCAAATGCCTTTGATGATTGATATTATTGAATAGTCAGTTTGATTTTTATGTTATGATACTGGATAGCTTTTTATTCCAAATTATATTTGCGAGTAATTTTCATATAAAAATAACAGTTTTTTTGTTGGAAAAGTATACTACAAAAAGATATAACTCTGGAGAAAGGACTGTTTTTTTTATCACAATTCAGCTTCAGTCACTTGTACTTGTAGCTTCAGTTGGGGGCGTTGATGAATTTACTTCTTTCCGTAGCTGGAGGATGATCCACCGGAGCTGAATCCACCGCTGGAAGATGGCTGGTATCCGACGACCATGGGTTGTTGGTTATTGTAGCTGGGGGCTGAGGATCCGTATGAAGACTGTTGAGCAGGCATGGCAACTGGAACGGAGTGAGGGGATGAGTAGGTGATGGAGGGTTGAGAGTACTGGATCTGTGGGGGGCTGAAAGTGATGCTGGGGGCGACGTAAGCGACAGGCTGGCTATTGTAACTCTGACTGGGTCCGGAGTAGCTTTGGGATGTAGCGGGCTGGGATTGTTGGTAGGAGCTACCTCCTCCATAAGATGGTGAAGACTGCATGTTCCCCCCGTATCCCTGGGGAGCGGCGAAGGCAGCGGTGGCCAAGAAGCAGACGGCGATGATCTGGAGAGAAAAAAAAGAAGAGAATTTAATATTTTGTTAAGGGCTAATTGGAAATTTGGGAATATGTAAAAGATTTGGAACTATTTTTGGAAACTTACTGGGTTCATGATGAATGAGTTTTTTTGGAAAGTCTCAAGTTAGACCAAAAAAATAAGAGTTGGAAATTGGGAGTTTGTTTGGATGGTTGTGTGTTGCTAGATAAGTGGAGAAGATGAGATTGTGATGCCTTTCTCAACGGTCCACCGGGTATTTATACGAAAAGTCTTCTTGTAATGGGTTTGCTTGCATATGAGTAAAATTATATTTTGTGGGTTTATCTTTTACTTTGCATGCATTTTACACAGAAGGTAAAAAACCCTGTTTAAGAAGTTAGTAGTTTTAGATTTAGGAACCAGAGAAGTTAAGTCGTTGACCTTGTCTAAAACTCACTCCTATAGCTGCATAATAATATTTACAATGCGTTGTGGAGAGATGGGATCGGATGATTCAGGAAGGAAGTGGTAAAATGGTCATGAAAAACTGATGAACTTGAGTTTATTTTGAGCACCTAGGTCTTAGGTTAGTTATTATTGTTGACAAAACGAAATAAGTGAAATTTTCCAGTTGAAAGAATAATATTTATGTTACATAAAGCTTGCATACTGGATATTGATGAATCTTGAAGAAGGAGAAAAAAGTACAGCACCCTTACCCGTATTGGTAGAAGGGTTGATGAGACAAGAAGCAATTGTATGGTTCCCTTATTGTTGATTTACTTTAAGACAAGGCAAGGACGAAAAAGGGTTCATAAAATACGTCATTGTGGATAATGTATGATGATATCTAGGTATATTTTTAGCATTTTGTTGAATACAAGCAGGCATGCGTGTATGCTGTTAAAAGTGAAAGTTTCCAATGTTATCTGCATGCGTAAGTACTGTATGAAATGTCTATCTGGTATGAACCTAATGATTCCGGTGTCAGAACCAATACAAAATGTTCTGGTAAATCATGAAGGTTTTCTCATACATTACATATTGTCATCACCATGACCACCAGTTTAAATCTGGAGATGGTAGGAAAAGGTTCGAGGAATGTTGCGCTCTGGAAAGGGAGCGAGAAGCAACAGAGATTTAAGAAAACATGATGCGTACTTCAAGTAGACTTTGCGAGGGCCTTTTTTCATATGAATGTATTAGAAGTTCAAGGGCTCCAAGGCAAACTAGTTTTCTTGAAAACATGGAGTCCCTTCATTTTAAATTATGGTTATGCCTTTTGAATAATGCAAGCATGTTATGGCTTAGGGATTCAATGGTCAGTTCGAATTTGAAGACATGACGAGAGGAGCTCTGTGATTTACTCTCTCTTGTAAACCGAATCGAAGTTGCTTACTAATTGCTTTAAAACTGAAAAATTAAATATTCTACATTAAATTTTAAATATCACGGGTTATAATTTTTTGTGCAGATTCACTACAAAATGGTAAGAGAACATATTTCATACACACAATTTTTTAAACCGTGAATTTAAATTATTCCTTTAATTTCAATCGAAAATATTTTAACCAAACTTTATTGCTTTTTTCAGCGCACCAAATCTTTTCTCTTGGCATTTCTGCTTCAGGTAGCTACAAAAACTTGTGTAAATGCCGCAGCAAAACCAGAAATAGACAAAACTCCATGGAAACCCGTAATACCCAAACCTGGAAACAGAAGCAATGCCCGTCAGTATTATCCCAGTCCATCAAATTCCCAAGCATACTCAGGCCCCCAACAGCAAATGGTGGCTAGACCTGTCACTTACGTTCCTCCACAAGTAACATTCAACCCTCCTCAAGTACTTTATGGCAGTCCAAGTGTAACCAGAGCTGTGTCACCCTCATCATCCTCACAATACCGACAAATACAACAAACCTACGGCCCATCCTCCACCCAACAAAACTATATGCCATCCCCTCAACAAATTTATGCGTCTCCTCCACAACAAAGCTACATGCCATCCCCTCAGCAAAACTATGTGCAAGCATCAGCGGCACCAGTTCCCAGTTACGCCGCTCCAGTACAAGCATATCAGTACGTGATGTCTCAACCCCCCACCCCATCCCCCACTCCCCCTCAATCATTTACATACCAACTTGTCCCACAACAATCATCTTCAAATACTTATCCTCAATCATCTCAACCGTCTGCATCTACAACATATTCTCAATCTGCTCTACCTCCCCCAAACTTTACACTCACCCAGTCATCGCCCTCATCTGCAGCTCCAAAAAGTTATGGTCCAGCACAAGGTTACAATTTTCAACTTGTACAACAACCCCCATCGGGGGAGCCAACTCCCCCTGCTCCAACAATCATATTCACCCCAACAACACCAGCTCCATATAAGCTACCATCAGAGTTATCTCCTCAAGTGTCCTCCGCTGGTACAGGGTCAAATCCTGACAATGCCACATTCGTTGACGTGGTAACCACATTATCAAGATATTTCAGAGCTACAGGTACCCAACTCAGTGAAATGTTCACCCAGCTAAACAACAATACTGAGATGAACACATGGGGTTTCAATTCATGGACTACTCCAACTCCAGCAACAACCACAACGCCAGCGCCCACAACACCTCATCCAGCACATCAACCATCTGTAGTAGTCATGCCAATTATGATGCCATCACCTCCCCAACAGGCTCCTCCCCCTACTTATTCTCAGCCACAACCTGTTTACCTACCACCACCTCCACCCCCACCACCCTCGTATCCACAACAAATGTATGCCCAGCCTCCACCTCCCCCTCAACCCCAGCCATCATATTCCCAACCCCAACCCTTGTATTCACAGCCTCCACCTACGTATTCCCAACCGCCACCACCCACGTACTCTCATCCACCTGTGCTGCCACATCCACATCCTCCACCAGCAAATCCACAAGGGAAAATGAACAATAACTTTGAAGCTACTAATTCTATTGAACATGATTATTATTACGACTGTGACAAATGAGTGAATTAAAGTTTTTTTTAAAGTGTATGTTTTTCAAAAATAATATTTTTGCAGTAGTACGACTTGGGACTTGACTTGTGCAAATCATTTCTTAAACCCACTTTATGTATTGTGCTATAATTTATGTAAATACTGTAATGTTGTGTGCTTAAATAAATCAAATATTTTGAAATACACATCCATATATCAAATCGATCAAGATAATCGAATAAAAATAATATTTCTTGCATGATGACATAATAATGCATAAATACAATCAAGAGCAAATCTATAAATTATCGTCGTAGTTTATCTTAGAATGTGTTTGAACTGGTAAAAGTAAAAATTCAGTGGCTGTGGAATCTATCGCTTTAGATAAAAACGTATCAAGTAATTAGTTTTGCATAATAACTTTTAATACATACAAGTTCAAAATTTTACACAATTGAAATTTCATTTTCGACTTTATAATTATTAGTCCATAAATCAACAGTACAATTTGAAGTATCATTTTATTCTTGATTAACTAGT
>JAQIWN010004796.1:0-10707 GCA_034699025.1 Entomobrya cf. arborea Gr-Col-00668 | reverse complement strand
TGTCCATGTCATTTTGACATGTCGTAATGTCATGTCCTAAAAAATTCGGACATTGACAAGTGAGCAACCCTAATTACGATGTTAGTTCAGAAAAATTTGAATAAGAGCCATGGAGCAGTAGAAATCAAAAAGTACACTAAATGAGTACGATGATGGCAACAATGACAATTAGATACATTACTAGATTAGATGTATATTCAAAATCATGTTTATATATTTTATTTCTCATATTTTGGTTGACCATTTAAAACAAAGATTAGGTTTCTAAAAAAATCATACGAGCAAAGTGATACAAAGTTTGACAAGCTTTGAGACGAATTTTAGTTTACGTCTAAACGTCTTCACATTTACAGTTTCTTTCCTTTCCTCGTCGAAGCAAAATTAGTAGTGTCCCGTTTTCTGGCATTAACTTCAATCTCTTTATGTTTACTTTTAATATGAATCCTTAAATTATGACGATGTCCATAAGCCACCCCACAAACCTGACAAACAAACGGCTTCTCCTTCGTATGCACTCTCATATGCTCCTTTAACTTCTGCTTCGAAAATATCTTCTTCCCACAAACCTCATACTTAAAACCCCACGATTCCGGACCATCATGAAATTTATAATGCGTTTCAAGATGAGCCTTCTCCTTAAAACCCTTTCCACACTGTTCACAAACATGAGATCTTACTGGTCCTACCTTCTTCTCTTCATGACATTTCGTATGAGCCATCAAGGCAAACTTATTGAAATACTTTTTATCACAGTGCAAACAGCCGAATCTTTTTTCCTGTCTACTTTTACCACCATGAATAAAAGTATGATGATTAATTAGCAGCCTCGTCGTTTCAAACTTTTCCCCACAATCTGCAACCTCACAAGCGAATTTCAAAACAATCTTGTGTTTCCTTAGACGATGTCGTTTTAGTGCTTTTTCATGATAAAAACACATTCCACAATCCCGACAAATCAAACCATCTACATCCTCTTTACTTGGACCAGGTGAGTCATGAATTTCCTCTGTATGCTGCATCAACTGTAAACTTGTTCGAAAAAAAGCCGTACATCTATCACATTTCAAAGCATCCTCCTCCCCTTCACCTTCTTGTCCAGTAAAGTCATGCCACTCAATAAAATGCTGGTAAATCTGTGGTTTTAAATTTTTAACCATTTCGTTCCAAGTGGAATACCTGTAACTTGTATTAAATGAAAATCTACATACTGGACACTTTTTCTTGTCAACCAAAAGCCCCAAGTGTTTCCAAACAAAATGTTCTACATATCTATCCTTCTTTCCAGTTCTAAACGGACAACGATTACAACGAAATCGCAATTTTTCCGGGTTACTAACAGTTTTTAGTTCAGGAATTTTGTCAACATGTACTAACTCGTGAATGGCAAGATCTCCAGCAAACGTTTTTACAACTTTGCAAAAGTTACATGGAAATTCACCATGAAGTTTGAAATGTGTTTGAAAATCCTCCTCCTCTCGAAATTTTTCTTTGCAGTTGTCAATTTTACAAAAGTATTTAGATTTTTTCTCGAATATCCAATCATCCACTGTCAGCCCATCTTTCGATATAGCCCGATCACCTAAACTTTTCCATGTATTTTTTACGTGATTTGAGGAAATGTGCCGTTTTAAATTGTAACCACTCGAAAATGTTCTTTTGCAGTGGGGACACGTACATGCATACTTTTTTTCCAGCTTTAATTTGTTGATTTGAAGTCTCTGCTTTTGTGCCTTTTTTACTTCAACTATTTTGATATCCGTATTGCTATGCTTTATAGTCCAATGTTTGTGAAGTTGATCCTCTTTCAGAAAATAGACGGAGCAGTTTCGTTCACCGCAATTCACCCTTTTCTCAGAATCATCCAGCCTATTAAGGTCATGATAATTAATGTAGTGCGCCAGAGGGACAGCGTCATTGTATGGAAACCTCTGTAGACAAATGAGGCATTCTGCTTCAATCTCTGGTAGTCCCAAATGGTCACTCAGATAATGATTCACAATTTCGTGGGTTACCGCTGCCTTGTAATCACATCTTGCACAGTGGTAAACGTCACCTTTTCTAAACGTTTTATCTTTTAACATTTGATGTTCGTCTGTGTGTCCCACTTCATGGTCAATGAGATCCAGGGCATCAGTCAAGGTAACATCACAAATCGGGCAGCTGAACTGGCCATGTAGTTTTTTGTGTTTTTCTAGCTCTTCGGATAGTGTGTATTTTCTGGTGCATTGATCAGGGTCTAAGGTACATGGGAAACAGGTTTCCAGTGATATGCCCTCCAATTTTAAGGAACTCCGTGTAAGATGCATGCTTTTTATGTATGTTGTGGTGATATGGAACTGCCCTTTGGAATGTTTGTAGTTTTCATGCATTCTGAGCGCAAATGGACTATAAAAAGTTAAATCACATTTAGTACACGAATGAGCCTGCAGTGATGGTAAGCTTCTTATGGTAGGTTTGGTTTCATTATCATGACCATAGTTCATATCGTCACCGGAGAATTCGTTTTCAGACGGTGGTTCCGATTCTGTCTCAAATTTCCCATCATCGTTTCTGTAAAAAGGAAATAAACATATTTGAGTTAGTAACATGTAAGTATTTCTCAGTTAACTAATTCATTAAATATTTCGTAAAAAATTAAAGTGCGAGTTTTAGACTTACTTCCAATCGTCATCGTCCCCCATTTCATGGTCGTAATTGATTGCTTTTCTTGTTGATCTACAATATTGGCGTTTCCCTTCCTTTACCACTGACACAGATCTGTTATTTGAATTGTGCATCGGCTGAACATCAATCTCCACTTTTACAACTGCTTCTTCCTCACGTTCTTCCCAATCAATTTCAAATTCAATACCAGTAGACTGGTTGCATGAATTGGAGTGATTTTCGAATCTTTTAACATCCGAGAAAGTGGCCTTGCAGTTGGAACATTGAAACTTTGTTCGAAGACTTCTTCGACTTAAAAGTGGAGTTTCTGTAGTCATATCAGAATTTTTTTCTGGTTCTGGTGCCACACGCTTCTGAGGTACATCGGCAGATAAAGGCACTTGTGTAACCGGAAGAACCTCTGGTGCTGGTACTGATGGTGAATTAAAAGGTTGGAGTGGTGTCGAAGAGAAAGCTAATTTTACATCACCAATTTCAATATTTGGGACATTCGGAGAATTTAACGAACGTAGATCTGGATTTACAGACCCTTGTGTATAATAAGGTGCACTACATTCTTGGTTTAAAACGGACTGTTGGTCAACAATCGTGACAGGAACTTCGTATTTTGTTGAAGTACGACCATTTTCTTCATTATTCTTAGACGATAAAAGCTCTGGAGTTTCTTCCACGACAAATATGGGCTCAGGTGATAAAGGAGGAGGAATATTTAATGCTAAACTTGGCTCTTCTTCTATGTCATTAATTCCATCATTCACACAGTTAGAAAGCTCGTTTACAAAGTCGTCATCGTTAGTTGAACCATTACAACACGGGGAATTTTGGGACTCTTCATAACATTCAGCATTGCTGGTAAAGTCGTTATCGTCTGTTTTGCTGCCAAGGGGAGGTTGGGATTTGGATTCTAGGATAACTTGCTGGAATGATTCAGGTTCATCATTTACGACTTCCAGGAGCTCCATTGCCATATTCTTCTCCGAACTTTTAGCTACGGAGGTATCCAAATGGTACAGAAATATCAAGGCAGTAAAAGTTGATATCCATCCCAACAAACTAAAATCCTTTTTCTTATCAAGGTCAATATGCTCATCGTGCTGGGCATGTAATTCCAATGTTCCGATTGAGGTTCCTGGAAATTCGACTACTGAACTGGCCACATTTATTTCTTGGTTGACTAAAACCTCGGTATTTGCTGAGACCTCGGTTTTACTACGTTTAGGAAACGGAAGTGACACTGGTAATGAAACCCGAGGGGATTGTCGTGTAAAATAACGTTTACACTTTCTTTTGAAAATCTTTCGAAATTCTAATTTTCTCTTAAAGTCACCAGTATTTCGAAACTCTTTAACTCTGGAAGGCACTCTATCAGCCCATCTCATCACATTCCACAACTTGTCAACTTGCCAATTTAGCTGCAATTCCAAACTTTTTAATTGGTGGTACAATTCACAAAACTTGGTAACGATTCCCAAACAATCATTGCAAGGTTTAGGAGAACATTGTTCGAAACAAGATATATCCTTTTTATTTATCTTCAAATGTCTAGAGATCAACTTCAAAAATATTTGTTCCTGTTGAAATTCACTTTTGTTCCCTAACCCAATGGAATTGTTTATTGGACTGTTATGTGAACTTGGTTTATAGCAGTAAGTGCATAACGACTTAAATACTTTGTCTGAAGTCATTTTGTTGTGATTAAGGTACATCTCATTATTGATTTTACAGTTAATTATTAAAATTATAAATCAGTCAGTAAGGAAATGTTTCTGCTATGACTGAATTCTTGTCTGTCAAAAACCACTTGTTCGACGTATACTTTCCTGCACCCAAACAAACAAGTCAGCTGACTGAAGCATTGCTAAACTGGTAGCTGTAGAAAATGCTTAATCTCATGAAAAAAATTGCATGGCATGCAAAGCTGAAAGATGATTTAAAATTAGAATTAAAATTTATTTAATCTACTGTTTTATTAGGATTTTATTTATTTTATCAATCGTAAATAAACGTAAGTAAAAAATTACATCAAAATTCTTAAATTTTAACACTTCACAAATTTAAATTCATTTAAGTTTCTTGACGACGCAAAATTAGTAGTGTCATACTTTTTAACAGTATCTTTCACCTCTTTATGCTTATTATTAACATGAATCCTTAAATTATGACGATGTCCATAAGCCACCCCACAAACCTGACAAACAAACGGCTTCTCCTTCGTATGCACCCTCATATGCTCCTTTAACTTCTGCTTCGAAAATATCTTCTTCCCACAAATCTCACAAGCAAAATCCCACGAATCCGGACCTTCATGAAATTTATAGTGACATTCAAGTTGTCCTTTCAGCTTAAATGATTTCCCACACTGTTCACAAAAGTGACGAATCGCTGGAGCCTGATTTCCCATCTTATCCTGATGTCTTCTCATATGAGCTTTTAAGCACAAAGACATAGCAAACTGCCGTCCACACCCTAAAAACGAGCATTTAAATACCTTCGCATCGCTACTATGATCATTCGAATTATGAAACGTTAGCTCATTTTCCGTTTTAAATTTTCTCCCACATGCTTTTACGCCACAGTTAAATTTCAACTCAACATTGTGTATTGTTATTCGATGCTTTACAAGAGATCTCCGATCAAACAAACTTACTCCACAATCCTGACACACAGAGTTCCCAACTCCCCCAATATTTGGGCCCACCAAATTATGAACCTCATTCGTATGCTGTACTAACTGGATATCCTTCCGAAAATATGCCAAACACTTGTCACATTTTAAAGTACCTTCCTCGTCCATCCCATGCCACTCCATACAATGCTGATATAATCTTCTTTTTAAACGTGCTACATCCTTACTGGCATCAGTGAAAGTTGAGGTGAACCCATGCTTACAAATTGGACACTTCATCTTGTCCACTTTTAGTTCCAAGTGTTTCCAAACAAAATGCTCAATGTAGGGCTCTTTCCTTCCAATCTTAAATGGACAACGGCTGCACTGAAACTTTCTGTGCAAATTGTTCGGCTTGTTAACATTTTTAACGTGTACCATTTCATGTATCGCCAAATCTGTCGCAAACGTTTTCACAACCTTACAAAAATTACAAGGAAACTCGCCATGCAACTTTGAATGATTTTGAAAGTCTTCCTCTTCAACAAATTTTTCTTCGCAGTTGTTCATCTCACAAAAATATTTCGCCTTTTTCACAAGAACCACGTCGTCCACAGTCAAACCATCTTTTGTAATAATCCTTTCCCCTTTTCTGATCTCTGCATTGGAAAAACCTGTTTCTTTTAAGTGGCGGTCGAAAACGTGCCTTCTCAGGTAAGTAAGGAAATAGAATTTTTGGGGACAATGGGGACACTTGTGAATTTTATTGGCGACTTTGTGCTTTCTCTTCCAATTATGCAGCTTTTGTGCCTGTTCGTTCCTGTTAATCTTGCTTTCTAGAGAATTATGTTCCTCACTCCGGTGCACATGAAGTTGATCTTCTTTAAGAAAATATGCTTTGCAGTTTTCTTTTGTACAAACGACCCTCTCGTTATGATCTAGTCTATTAAGATCATGGTAATTGAGATAATGGGTTAAAGGAACAGTGTCACTGTTTGGAAAAGACTTTTGACAAATTGGACATTCTGCTTGGATTTCTGGTAATCCTAAATGCTCCCTTAAAAAATGGTTTATGACATCAGCATGTACAATTGTTTTGTAATCACATCTTCCACAGTGACATATTTCACCTTTTTGGAATTCCTTATATTTTTCCATTTTCTTGCTATCTGAGTGTTCTAACTCGTGGTCAATCAGTTCTAAGGCTTGGTTAAAACATAGGTCGCAAATCGGACAAGTAAAGCTGTCATGTAACTTTTTATGGTTTTCAAGCTCTTCGGAAAGCGGAAATATTCTCGAACATTTGTCAGGATCCAAGATACATTGATACAGAGTTTTTGTAGAAATGTCTTCAAGTTTTAAAGATTTAAAAGCTAATTTCAAGCTTTCCACGTTTCTTGAGTTGAGTTGAAAATGGCCGTTGGAATGTTTGTATCTTTTATGTAGTTTTAATGTGCTTTCATGTTGGAAGGTTACGCTTGGAGTGCACTTGGTACATGTAGGGGACATTCGCGGTCGAAGTTTATGACCTTCTTTTTGTTCGACGATGGCTTTTTCATGTTCCGATGAATCGTATTCGGGTTTCACTCCACAACTCCTTCAAATTTAAAAACACAATTACAATTATTCGGTATAATTCTAAATATATGTATGTGTATAACAATAAACTAAAAAAATAATTACTACTTACGCCTGCCAATCTTTATCCTTTTCGATTTCAGAACTAGTTGGTTTTCTTTAGAATTGGGCCGTCGTTGACTTTTTCGAAGGAAGGATGTGTTTCCACCGGTTAATTTTGACAAATTCTTACGATTATTATTTTTCTTCAGAATTTCGATTTCAATCTTCATTTCATCTTGTTCCTCAGCATTATTTACTTCCGAGTCGGTAGTGTCAGATTCGGTTTCGATTTCAATTGACTGACAGCAAGACTTGATGTGAGCTTCAAATCTGTTTCGGTTGGAGAAAGTTGCTTTGCAATTGGGACACTGAAACTTTGTACGAAGGCTTCTTCGACTTTGACTAAATATTGGCCTTTCCTTTTTATCGATTTTTCGTGGAAATACACGTTTTCGACATGAGAGTTCTGTTGAGGATGAGCATAAAATCAAAACTGATGTTTGTTCTACAATTTTTACTGCTACTTCGTACTGAGATTTTAGACAATTTTCTGTTTTTAAAAAAGTGAGGATTTTCTTCCAAAATACATAATGGCACTGGTGAAGGCACGCTACGTAAACTAATCGATTCCCAACGTGATTCTTTTTCATGCTCGGGAAGGTTTACATATTTAGTTGAGGTGGAAGGTTCTTCCTCAAAGTCCTTTTTTTATGGAGAGTTATCACTCGATTGATGGAATTCTTCTTGGCAAAAACCATTCATTATGATGTCGTCACATTCGTTCTCGCTACTATGCAGGGTTACGAATTCGGACTCCAGAATAATCTGTGATAAAGATTCTGGTTCTTCATTTAAAGTGTCAAGTAGCTCATCTGTCACATGCTCTCCACCCTCTTGTGTACTGGAAATATCCAAATGACTTAAAAATATCAGGGCAGTAAGAGATGAAATCCATCCCAATAAGATATATTCAGTCTTTTTTTCTTTCTTCTTATCCTCATCATAACTTTCGAAGTCAAAATTATTTAAGATCATCACTTCTTTAAATTGAGGCACTGCCACCCCGTTTTCATCTTCGTCTTGATTTATGGAAACCTCACATGCTGGGCTTTTGGTTTTAGACGGCCCAGAAAATGAAAGTAACACTGGTAATGAAACTCGAGGGGATTGTCGTGTAAAATATCGTTTACATTTCCTCTTTAAAATCTTTCGAAATTCTAATTTTCTTTCATAATTTTCTGTGCTTCGAAACTCTTTAAGTCTGGAAGGCACTCTATCCGCCCATCTCATCACATTCCACAACTTGTTAGCTTGCCAATTTAGCTGCAACTCTAAACATTTTAATTGGTGGCACAATTCACAAAACTTGGTAATGATTCCCACGCAATCATTGCAAGGTTTAGATGAACTTTTTTCGAAACAAGCTGCGTCCTTTCGATTGATATTCAAGTGTCTAGATAATAACTTTAAAAATAGATTTTGCTGTTGTTGTCCACTTAGGTTTTCAAACCCAATGGGATTTTCTAATTGGTTATTTTGGGTAGATGGTTTGTAGCAGTAAATGCATAATAATTTTGATTTTAATTTGTCCTGAGCCATTTTTTACACGATAAGAAAACTTCAGTAGATGAATTAAATAATTGACTGAAATATCACGAGAGTGTAAACACGTTTGGTTCATTAGATTAGGTTTTATCGTGTTTGTACACCAAAACTTGCACCTTTATATATTTTGACACCTGTTTTCCCAGTCAGCTGAGTTTTTGTTTGTTTGGGTGCATCAAATCATCAAAATTTTCTGTTCTCATCTGCTTTTAGGTTTTAGGGCTATGTACAGTCAGAAGTGTCATAGTGACAGTTGTGTTTGATCGAACTCATATAGTACCTTATAAACGAGATCTATATTTTTACAATTTTTCGATTTATTTTTACAATGGCTTTAACAAACGTTCCCCCTAATGAATTGTGCATTTATTGCTACAAATCAGTTATTATAAATAATCCGAAAGCAAGTTCAATAGCAGCAAAGCACCAACTATTTATAAATTTAGTCAGTAGACACTTAAATTTAAATAACAACATTGCAGAGCTCTTAGATGAAGCTCCTTTCAAACCTTGCAGGGATTGTTTTGGATTGATAACCGATTTTTGTGAATTATACGATCAATTAAAGTATCTAGAGATACAGCTAAATTGGCAAGTTGACAAGCTATGCAACGTTATGAGATGGGCTGATAGAGTTCCTTCGAGACTAAAATCATTTCGAAATATTGACGATTTTGAGAGAAAACTAGAGTTTCGAAAGATTTTTATGAAGAAATATAAGCGACATTTAGTGCACCAATTACCTCGAATACCCTTACCAGTAACAGTCATGCAAGCAACTTTTTGTGGATCTCAGAATAAAGAAATTCCAGGAAATGCAGTTACCATAAATCAAAACAAGGAATTCATAATAACTAATACGAAGATTCAGTCTGCAGAACTTGTGGTTGGAAACCTAATAAACTGTCCCAATAAAGAGCAAAATGTCCAACCCGAAACGGAACCAGAATCTGTTTTATTAGATGACGATAACTGTGATCACAATACTAGCGATTCTGCTTGTCAAGAATTCCAAAATTCACCATACAACTGTTCAATTAACGATAACGTTAGTGGAGAAGAGCGATCATGTGAGCATGATGTAAATCTTCGAACCAACAACGAAGTAAAATATTGTTCGGAAAATCTTATTACACCATCTCACTCACCTATTTCTCTGTCGCAGGAAAATTATCAGCATTTAAATGTTGAAACCAGCTCGTTATCTAAATCCCTAGATGAGGTCCCTGTGACGATTGTAAAAGATCCTGCCTTTGTCAAAATCGAAAACGTAATCAAAACTCCATGCCATCCTAAAGAACAAGTATTACCATCTGTGCAGTTAACAGGATCATTATCACTAACAAATCAAAAGCGAGTATTCAACCCAAAGAAACCTTCGTACAAAGTTCCAGTGTTCCAATTGCAAACGAACGTTTTCCAACGGAAACAGATTAAAAGTTCACAAAACGTCTTGTAATCAGTCAAGTGAGTCAAGTGAAACTTGTGAATCTAACAGCGAAACTACTGACACAGATGACGAAGATGAGAAGAAAGTCAAAATGAAGAGAAACATTGATATAAAACCTCCAAGAAAAATACCAGCTTGTCATCTGGAATCGTAAGTATATTAATATACTTAACGTCGATTTTAGCTTTAATGATGTAATGTTATTACTTTAATAGAAATTTTATATTTAATTTGTATTTTAATTTATAGGACAAATGATACCGATACCAGCAAGTCTTCAGGGGAGGATGTTAACAACAAAGTGTATAACAAAAGGAAACGAATTCGAAATCCATATTCATGTAGCAAATGCAATGCATCAAATGTTTACTGCCTTAAGATCCACGAAATCTACAAACATTCTAACGGGCAATTACACCTTAATGCAGAAAGTGTGGAAAGACTACATTTGACTCTTGATTCTTTAAAACTGGAGGGTATACCCCTAGAAACTGCCGACTTTCAATGTATTTCCGATCCTGACAACTGTTGCAGAAAATTTCCCCTTTCCAAAGAGCTTGAAGACCATACCAAGCTACATGGCAACTTTAGTTGTCCAAATTGCAAATTCGTTTTTAATCACGCTTTAGACCTAATTGAACACGAGTTGGAACATTCTGATGAAAAGCAGCTGGAAGAGAATATGACTTTTCGAAAAGGAGAAATATATTATTGCTCGAGATGCGATTACAAAACTGCTTTAAACCATGACGTTGTAAATCAT
>JAQIWN010004795.1:0-10708 GCA_034699025.1 Entomobrya cf. arborea Gr-Col-00668 | reverse complement strand
CAAAACCACTCGATCGCACCAGAGACATCGAAATCGTGCAAATATTCCAAGAGCAATTAGCAAACACACGAAAGTGAATAGTGCAATGCATGGTAATATGTATGGACCCAATGCTCTGCCGATTTGTCCAAGTGCCTAATACAATTAATTTCTCTTAGAGTCTTGAGACCTTATGCATAAAATATTACCCATTAAAAAAATCTTACATAATTCGCCTTAACGTTTAAGCAATCTTCCCCCTCGCACTCTGGAAAAAGATTGACAGACTCCATTAGCTAATCACTACTGATAATAATATTAGGCTGAACTACTAGCAAATGTAGAGCAAAACATAAACTGTTGAGTACGCAGGTTGCGACTATACTAAGTTTAAAGTAGTACTAAAATAGCTTGTGGATCTAGTATATTGTTTTATCACTTATGTCTTTACGAAAAACCATCAAGATGATAAAATACCTTTGGGAAAATGAATCCATGCAAAAAAATCGTCCATCCAACCAAAATTAAATATTCAAGATGAAATACTAAAGTGGTTGATCGTGCACCGAAATGAAATTTACAAGCACTTATAATAATTCTATTATTTTTTTTATTCTTCTTACCTTGTTCCATCGTTGAACCACTTTTAAACCAAGCTTCAATAGAGCACTTATCCACCACACTGCTGCCACTAGTACCAACACTCGAGAGACTGATCTCTTCTGCTGAGTATTTTATTATGGAAAACTTACCCCCAATAATATAGCTAAAATCCAAAGGTGCTACTTTCTCCACTACAGAATCCATAATTGTATTAACCAGACTGTATGAGGAGGTGTTTCCAGGAATCATGCTGTACGGGCAGTATCCTACATCTCTGGTATATTTCTCTTCCCAAAGCTTGTCTTCATAATCATCTCGAAGCTTTTGCCATATTATACGAAATTCTTCCTTTAACCTTTTACAGTTGTCGCCACACACATAACCCATGATGATAACATGCTAAAGTGAAAGTTTTGAAAAGGTGTGATTCTATTAATATCTTGAAAATCATTAAAATTTAGACTAACAATCGTGTTGAAAAAACTTTCTCTTTTTTGTTCGTTTTTAAAATGTTGCGTAGTTTTACAAAATAACTATCATGTAATGTTAAACATGTTTACGTGCAGCTATGTAATTTGCATAAAGCGTATTTTTTGTGCTTAT
Source organism: Entomobrya cf. arborea Gr-Col-00668 (assembly GCA_034699025.1). NCBI lineage: Eukaryota > Metazoa > Arthropoda > Collembola > Entomobryomorpha > Entomobryidae > Entomobrya > Entomobrya cf. arborea Gr-Col-00668. Next base: position 9,523 of record JAQIWN010004795.1, on the reverse strand, counting down.
TATCTTGCTAATAAATTTGTGTATCTATTTCCTATCTATTTTGAATCAACAAAAATTCCAAGAAATATCATCTCAAAACAAAATATGTATACGAGATATAAAGTGAAAGTTAGAACTACAAAATATTACAGGCATGCCAATTGATCAATAACTTGTTATTTTAATTTGGATGAGATGACACCAAATTGTATTCAAGAGAAAGTTGAACATGAAAAGAATCATTTATTGATGGAAAATAAGAAAACTTTTGATGTTGTGTAAACAGCTTTCTCCTGTAATATCGTTTGGTGTTGTATGATCCATGAAAATAATGATGGACAAAGTTGGCTAGTTAAAAAAAATCTTTATATTTTTCGGCTACTCATATTTATTATAGCAAAAAGAGATCCTTTAAAGTAAGAAGTGACCCTAAAGTACTGATACTAAAACTCGGCTATCTACTTTGGGGTAGGATGAGATTGGATGTAAAAAACAGTAATTAATGCAACCTTTTATTCTTTTCTGTATGATGTTAGTAATAGAATAAAGTTTGCTAAAAAAATACATAGATTACACGCTTGTATGAATTTCCTGATTTTGAACTAGAAATTTGCTAATTTGTGTTTCGAATTTTATGTCGCAAAGCACCTATGACAAGAAATCAAGTTAGGAAAATAGTATTTTTTACACTTACCAGTTATTTTAAGGGGTCACGCTGGCTGTACGAGCAAACGGCATAGATTTCAATAAAAACACTTTTCGAACATGCTACTTATTCAACTGTATTTGTTGCTAGCACACTTTAAATGTTTTCAAACTTTACGTGTAAGGTGTAACATTTGTTGTCTCAGTAAACGGACGAATTTCCCATATTGGTTTCAAAATTAAACGATAGAAAAAAACAAATAAACGTTGAACAAGCAGGAGCCTAAGGATCTTGGCCACTGCTATCAGCATACTGAAGGTTGGATTTGAAAAAACGTTTAGTCTTAACCTTTTTCCTTGTTTTTACATTTTGTCAAGTAAAGGAACCTATATCCATAATATTCCAAGTAAAATGAACCATTCCCATGGCCTACCCTGCACAAATATAATCGTAACTAAAATCATTGTCTATCTCATGGTATTCAAGATGTTAAGAAGAAAAACACAAGTAGGTAGAATCAAAGCAGTAAGACTACCGTTTACATAACAAGAATCAGTTTTATAGAATCTATACCAAAGCGATATCTATAACGATCAGTTATCGAATAATTTGCAAATATTATAACTATAGTTGCTGTAATCAGTAAATATTTAATGAAATGTAATATCAGCAGTATAATTGCATACAATATAAGGACACACATGATGGTTTTGACTAACATATTCAACAAGCTGTAAACGGTACAATGATATAATTGTGAATGAGTTGGGGTACCAGTATATTAGTTCATATAAAGCTTTCTCTTTCTGCTTTAGGTTTACATATATATATAGTTCTTGTTGGTTATTCTATCTAAGAAAATGATATGGAAAGACATGCATCAAGAGTCACATTTGTCATAGGAGAGTATTTGCCAAATAAAAATAAGTAGGGTGTTTATGCTTGGTCGTTATTCTGTATCAGATCTGCGCAACTACTTAGACGCCGTTGGAAGATTGGTAGAATATGATATGATGCATAGTTTTTACAAGGTGCTAAGTATTTAGTATTGAAGGTGTAGCGAAGCAAAATATGTGACATAGTAAAAATCGAATTGCAGATTACCCCGTAGTAAAGTTTAGTTGTATGAACGATAATTTAAAAGAATGTAAGACGCGATCTCTAAAATATGTTAATGGATGAAGCTGTATATAATTTATGATAACCGAGTAAACGGGTAAAAATAAATGGTACCCGGGTTATCAGAAGGATTAACTCTGAGCAAGCACCAGTTTTGAGTTCGAACAGTAACAAATGTGGTAGCAAATTATGATCTAAATTTACTACGGATATTCGAAGGTTACAACAATATATCCGCTCTCTTATAGTCTAAAACGTTTATATAGTCGCCCGTATCTATTCAGTGGAAATATTGATGTAGTCAGATCACTACTTGCACATATTTTTTCAGCAGCATCTTGACATACAGCGCTTTTACCTACTCTTATTTCTATTAGGTAAGTACTTAGACATAAAAACAAATCAAGACGTAGAACTTATACGGTATACCAGTAGCACTTTTTATGCTTCTAGTATCCTATGATATTTCGTGATGGGTTTTGTAAAACACTGGTTACCTAATACCTTGCCTCTTTGCAAATATGATTTCCCTTGTCCACTCAAGGTGGGCTGATCGTGATTGTGAATATGTAAACAAAACACTTCTTTTAGATAATTCAGTTAAATGCAAAACACTTTTCTTCTTACATGCTTTCACTTACCTTTTTCCATCGCTTAGGAGAAAGCGTCTAACTATCAAGCATCATTAGCGTCTCTATAGATCAACACTTAAAAGATTGGTCGTAAAATAAGTTTAAAACTTGGCAGGCTAAAATCGACCGTTTTATTGAACATTGCAAGGTGCCAATTTTTTAAAAATGTAAAAATACATCTATTAACTTGAAATGTTTTGAATTTCATATGTTTAACTTGTTCACAGGGACCTAAGTTGATTTTAAAAGCTCGAGATCTTAAAATGAATATTGGCAAGACAAAGAAATATCCTTCCTTACTGAAAAACAGTTTGTTATTTTGGTCATGGTACGTCATGCATCAAAATAACGATAAACCTATTGGATTACCTCAACTAAATGAATATTGTGTTATCTATCTACAGTCGCAACAGCAGTAGTATAGGCTACATATAAAGCACCAAACTGCTTCTTAAAACTGATTGCTATAGAACCATAGAATAAAAAAAATATATAAGCTAGAAGTGACATGAAGCCTATTCCCCAGCTTTTATGGTAAACTCTAATGTACCATATCTTAGCGACCAATAATTTGAATGCTCAACTTGAATTTTTTAAAATAAAATCCTTTGGATCAAAACATGTGATCTGATGTGAGCACTCTTGATAGTGCATTTAATTACAACACAAGTCTAAATTCTAAATAGATTTCTACAAGTTAAAAATCTTCATAGGTACACTGGTACATTACCGTCATTTAAAATCGGGTAGTGGCATTGAATCTGAATATTTGAATAACAAGCCGCGTTATTGAATACAAATTTTGTATATTTAAGTTGAATAACATTATATTGAAATGTATGAACAACATGATAAATGAATCGCCATGAGAGTAAGCTTGTAATAAGATGAAGTAACGAATTAGAATAAAGTTGTGACCTTTATAAAAAAAAATTAAAGGTTTAAACATCCAGCATCAGTGTAACTGAGTATTAGAAACATCAAGTATACGGTATTGCTTCATTTTACGCAAGCAAACTACAATTACGAAAGTCGTTTCAAAAACGGAAATTACTACATGCAAATTTTATCACTAGCCTTACAATACCTACGTAAAAATTCTATTAAAACTTTAACCTAAACGAACTGTGCTTCAATTTCTCAAATAAATCCAGACGAACACTCCAGCGTTGATTTGGGTAACTTAATGTTGCTTCCCTAGATAAGATATGTTGTTCCAATTAGGTTATTTGAAGCTCGGGTAGATGGCGATGATAATATGAGCACCGCAGCAAGTTACTCTGATTTACAACAAAGGATCACCTACCTTACCAACTGGTGAAAGGACGAGAAAGTTACGACTGCAATACCGGCAAACGCAGCAAATATCGATTTATGTTCCGCATCTTATTATTTTGTAATTCGAATATGTATTTTAACCTTGCAACATTTTTCGTATTCCACTGAATAAAACATCTGAAAAACTCATTTGTGACTTAAAACGGCTATCGAGTTTTGTAATTATTTTTAAAAAAGTAAGCACACTTACGTTTACGAGTAAAAGAGAACAAACAATCGGTGAAAAAAAATTTAAAACCAAAAAATCTCACATTAATTTAAGTCATTAGACAATCACTTTTTAAGGTCAGCATACATATTTTATTGTTCACAATTAATCGTTCAATACAATCCACATCGCATACATTTTTTTACAAAATATATCATACGTCATCTTCTGCTCAATATTTTACATCCGTGGCTACGTTTTTGACTTTAAAATTTAATTTTTTATTAATTCTAGCTACACTATTCACAAAAAATCACTTCATTATATTCAGTTTTTATCTCAAAATGTTTCATGATAAAACACAGACTTTCAGACGAAATATTTAGAGATAACATGTTTAGTGTCATCATTTGTCTCAAAATTATTATTCACTCTATACAAAAGTAGTTTAGTAATTTCACATTTTTTTCTTTCCCTTTCATTTGTATAAAATCTCAGTCTTGAAAATGGTGTTAATTATATATTGATTGGCTACAAAAATTTGCTAAGTAGTTTAAACTAGAATAATTTTACACAATTTTTAATTTGTCTACAAAATTGCTCTTTTATATTATTTTTATTTGCTCACTATATTATTTAAGTTACTAATTTTTGTAGTACAGTTATTAGTTTTTAATGACTTTTGTAGACAAAGAGTATTTTTAGCAAATATTTTAAATCAGTTTATTTGACGTAATTTTAATATTTATTTATTTTATTTATTCAAATGAAAAATGTACCTTGCGCAGTACTGTCACACGTTAACAGTACTGAAAATGATACAACAATTTTAGATAGATATTCCAAATATAATTTAAGCAGTGAAATAATTTAAAGTAAATAGTAAAAGGTAAAAAAGGAGCCCAAGCAGACTGTAAATGGCGCTGTGGATATTACGTAAGAAAAATAAAATATAAAATAAGTGGGACTAGAAAAGCAAGGAAATGAAAGAAAATTCATCTTTTCACAGTCTTAAGTTTTAAAATATTCTTACACGGTTTTCTCCGATTGTCCCACTTTTGGTCTTGGTATAATACCAAGTTTGAGTCTCCTGAGCTACTAAAAAGGAAAATGGAAACTGCAAAATATATAAAGTACACGTATGCTTGGCTTTCAATGATTCACCCATAGCGCATTAGATTCTTGTTGAAAGCATGCTATTCTACTCTGTCTACAGCAATGTAACAGATATCAGTGACGTGAATCTTTATTTCAAAAACATCTTCAAACGTTTTCTTGGAAACGTGATGAAAGTTGCTGAAATATAAATGTGCAATGGTTCATTATAAAGTTACATAAAGGACCTTCCAATGAATTTCAAAGAACCATAACCTTACAAGTGGTGTTATGCAGAGGGAAAACTGATTGTGTTGGTAAGCCTGTCAATGCGCATTATTCAAATGAAACATAAAATAAACCTTTATTCAACGACTGTAATATTATTATACATGGCTGGTACGATTGCACTTGGCATTGTATCTTACTATCGTCATGTAGTACGTTATTACAGACAAAAAAACTTAACTTTAAAATCTTGTCAATCTAAATTACAGTCACGCCCACTTTAATGCACAGCATTTCCAATTATTGAGTTCTTGACGAAAAGTTAATATAACATTTTTGTAATATGTGCCAGTGAAATACTTACTTTGCCCTGAAACATAGAGTCCTTATATTTTAATTTAAATCTTAAATGACAATTTTTTTAAAATCCATTTGTAACAAAGTTGCCAATCTCGTTATTTCCTTGTTAAATTTTCAAAGCAAGGAAAGGCAATTTTTTTAACGAGATATTCGTGAATATTTCATGAAGCACGGTTTTCTATAGGTAAAGAACAAAAGGGTTTTAAAATTGAAGCAACGTCTTTAATTTGATGAATTGTGTTTCTTGTTTCATTAATGTAACCTTTTTTGTCAGAATACGTAATAATAAGTGCTCTTGAAAAATGCCACACAGAAAATATTAAAAACTTCCCAAAAAGCCACAAAAAAGTTTCTAGATAATAATTTAATTAAACATTTAATTTAGTTTAAAAAATAATTTTTGAGTCTAGATGATTTAAAATATTAAGTTTAGGTTACGTTTTACTGCCAGCATCCTGTACATACATATTAAAAGCCTATTTATCAAAATAAATTGCTTAGCTTCGTTTGAAAATAAGACAGATTTTCTTTCTAAAAAAATGTAATGCGTTATTTTTGAAATAAGACGCTTTACACCCAAACCTCTTCCCAGAATAGATAAGTGTACAAAGTACTGGGAAGCAAATAACTTTTTAAATGAATTGAAGCGTAATGTAAGGTAAAACAATACAAAAACACTTGTAGTCTGGTTAATACCAACTTTTAACTTCCAGATGATCAACGACAGTCTATTAACAGTGTTTGCAAACGTCTTACAAAAATAAAACATTCTAGTTTCTTGATAATTTAGAAATAATTCCATATCGAAAACAGATCCATACACCAGTTAGAGCAAACCTATTACCCAAACATTCGTACAAATATGTGAATGTGTGGTCAGCATCCATAAGGGCTAAATTTTCGAACAAGATGAAAAACTCAAATGCATTTACCCGTTTTAAAATCGATTTTTTACGAGTTACAACCTACATTGTATCCGGTATGCTAGACATTCAACCTTAAAGCTAATTGAATATGACACTCGGAATGTTTCAAATATATAATATTTCTAGCTCTCTAGTTCTTCAAAGAATGTCAGCTCGGGCAGACTGGGTTCTGAATTGAAACGTCAGATAAAACTTTTTCAGAGTACAATATCGTTACATTGATGCTTTCCCCAATATTCCAGAAGCCCTTATTCAGGATTTTGGTAATTATGTTAGTAATCGGCGAACGAAAATATATATGTTTCAATATTTTGCATACCACTAACAGACTTACTTGTTCCGTCATTTCCTGGTAAGCAATAAATTTGCATCAAATAACTTAGACAACGAACATACATAAAATAAATTAGACAAGTAAACTTACGATCGATAACCGGCCATGAAGCTGAGTTTTTTTTTAACAGCCCAGGTTCTCTTGAAATCTCCCTATCTTTCAGACATGGGAGATTGCTTGAACTCTTGGACGTTCTTTTCGAGAAAAAGATTTTCTCAAAGAATTACGAAATTTAGTCCCACTCAAACAATACAGTAGCATATTAACAGCAAAATTTGTGTTGAATAACATGAGAGCCCATGGTTGCAGCGAAAGTGTTAATTTCAATCCATCTGTTAGAACAGTTGCTCCTTGCTAAAATATCGTTTAAAGAAATTGAAATAAATTTTAGTGGTGCTATTCATTTATCTAATCCTTTTATTACTTTGACAAGCACATACCTGTAAAAATTCAGCACAACGAAGCACGTGAACGGGTAGATTCAAAACCAAAAATACTGACGAAACCAATAAAAGTGTTTTAGTAACCTTAGCCTCTGAGAGCCTGGGAGATTGCGACGCTTGAGTTTGAGAAATTCTCATTTCATACTGAAAAATAATTTTGTACCCATCCACAAAAGCAAGTGGAATTTGTAGCTGTTGTAGTATATAATCTGTTGCACTATATTGATTCAAACGTAGTCGAATTTCTTGGTTCTGAGCTGCACAGTTTCTATTTGTGCTTAACACTTTACAGCTTAATTGCTTTCTTGAACCGAATCTTCTACCCTTTTTATAAATGCCAGTCACAATTCCAATATTTAAACATGCAATTGTAATGAAGGGAATTATGAACAAAAATACTGTATCCAAATAATTAGCAATTTCTGAAAGTCTTTGGTATTTTGCAGCCACCGTGCACAAAGACTCCTGACCTTTTTTAGTTGAATAAATTCTCACTTCAGCTACCACCCAAACATAAGAGAAAGCCACAAGCCCAATAACCAGTATTCCCGCAATGGTATATTTTGCACCACTTATTGTGCATATTTGGGGCCTTCTAAATGGAATATTTATAGCAATACACCGTTCTATTGAAAATGCCACTGTGAGATAAACTGAAAGAAATGGTGTGAGCTGGCCAATGTACATAACCAGTGGACATGCAAAACTGTAAGTTATAACGTCACTAGTTAAAAAGCCTAGCCACACTGCGCACAAATTTAGTAGATAAAGTGAATCACTAACTGCCAGTGCAGAAAGATAGTAAGACGATGATTGCTTCCGGTATGTAGATTCCCTAAGGAAAACTACAATGGCGATGGAGTTTCCAAGTATTCCAAATATAAAAAGTAGTGGAGTATAGTATTCGTATACTGAAAGACCAGTTTGATGTAACCTAAATAATCATGAGTTAATTTTTAAAAACTTGGAAGAAATCTTTAAACTTTTTTCAAGTCAATATAATTTTTAAAAAGATGCAACTTTTAAACAAACCTTTCAGAAAAATCTGGGGCTCCAAGCTTTTCCTCCACATTTTCAGAAAAACCAAATTGAGGGATTTGAGTTACATTAGCGTCAGATATTGCTTCACTTACAAAATCCATGTTTTCTTAGAATTAAGTTTTGTATCTTTCTGACACAGTTCTCTCAAAACGCCCCACTTTCGTTCTCAGTATATTTTAGTATACATGCAAAATACATACAAAAAATTGGACAAGTATACCAGCCCGTTCGAGTCTACTGAGCAAATAAACCAAAAAATGGAAAGTGCAACATATACAAAGTTCAAGTGTAAGTTTGCTTTGCTTTCACTTATTCCTCTAGATTGCATTGAATGCTTAGTGATTACATGCAGTTCAACTCTGTCGGCAGCAATGGAACATATCTCCATTTAGTCAAAGAGTCGAGTCAAGTGAAACTTTCATTCAAGAACTTGTTAAATGCTTTCATAGAAATGTGATGAAAGTTACTGAAATATTGGTTACGCAACAGTTCATTAAAAAGTTGCATGAAAGAACATGGAAAAATATTTAAGAATCATAAACTCAAAAATTCTGAAATGTAGGGCAAAATTGATGGTATCACTAGTAAAGTAGTGAAAGCGTATTATTCGAATAACGCACGAGCCGAACTTTTATTTAATGACCATGTTATTAGCATGTTTGACTGGTCTAATTGCATTTAGTATTGAATCCTACTTTCGTCATGTAAACATTTATTTTAGACAAAATGTATTTCCTTTAAAATCTGGTGTTTCACACGTTCTTGTTCAAAACCACTAGTGCATCTATTTTATGATGAGAGCATTTTGCACTAATGAGACAGTAGAGAGAAGTAAATTTGCCTGGCGTTTTGTTAACTATCTCATTGGTAGTTCTTTGAAACTAACCAGACTCATTTTAACTTCTGGTATTTAAATTGTAACAAGAATCGACAAAATATAAATTTGCTTTTATAAGTAACAGAGTTGTTAACCTTGTAATATCCTCGTTAGTTTTCAAGGACTGCGAAATTTGAATTTCAAATTTGAAACAAGATTTTTAACGAAATATTCATGTATATTTCATTTCCCACGGTTTTCTAAACGCTCAGAGAAAAAGATTTAAGAGAAAGTTAAAAGTGCGAATTGCTGTTTTTTCTTTTTTTTTTGAAGTATTATTACCAGAGAGCGGCGAAACGTGTTTTGTCATATATTTTATAGTAAGGGCTAGCCTTCTGAGACTTAGCATGTGTCCGA
>JAQIWN010004794.1:0-10708 GCA_034699025.1 Entomobrya cf. arborea Gr-Col-00668 | reverse complement strand
ACACAATACACAGTAGTAAAGTAACGTTTTTGTTTGTTATTATCTGTGAAGTGGGTGGTAGGAGGCATACCCTTAAGTCCTATTCGCTGTTTCCTCTCTGCAGGTGACACAAGAATATTAATATCGTACATTTTGATAATAGTTTGTCGGTAGACTTTCAACATAAGTTGTAAGTAAGAAACTTTGAGAATATCTACCTATTTTTATAGCTCAATCATGCACTCATTTTGTTACATATCTAGAACTGGATAAATTGATATGAAATATGATATTTTGTTATCTTTTATTAACAGCAAGATCACAGTATTCCACTTGGCAATAAAAATTGTGTAGCATGATCCTGATGAGCAAGAATGGAAACAAGGTATGCAATGCATCAGTATTGCGCACCTGTTCCATCATCTGTCATGACGGTCAAAATTAGTTTCTGGGGTATTTTGTTTATTACAGTCATTAAAGCCGGATTGGGGACATTATTACTTCCTGGTTCATCATTAATCACGCAATGTATTGCAATGCTGTGTACGACAAAGCAAGCAAACGCCATTATAAGAGTATAAGTGTGTTTTGAATGTTTTGATACACACCCAACGCAAAGCTGGAGATTGTTCACCTGCTAAGCTATAAGATGGCTTTAGGTAGTTAGGAATAAATGACTTACAGTGAAGAAGAAACTTTTAAGAGGAAAAGCAAAACACAATAACAAGTAGTTGGGGAAAGAGAGTTAACAGTGAAAATTGCAAGTAAACAAACAAAAGGAGCATGGCTGACGGTGACGTAGGATGATGTGGTATTTTGTCGTGTGGTTTTTCTTTTTTAGCTTGAATAGTTTTAAACTAGCGTATAGCATCGCTCGGGGGACTAAAAGTAATAACAGCGATCACATCATGATGAGCTCGACCTCAGCTATTTTCGCAAAAGTAATCATCTTTCCTTTCTCTCGTTTCAGCCACTTCTTCCACCTTATTTATTTCCGCTGAAGGACATATTTTGGTTTACTGCGTAAATTATTTTATGGGTTTGTTTGCTGAAATGTGAAAGTGAAAACATTATATTCACTACTAATGAACTTTATACAATAGGGAAATAAATGAGAAACTCTATATTTAACTATTACACATGTTAAAAGATAAAGTGTTGACGAAATGCTTCGCAATAACAATGATATCAATATGTGAACCTTGTTTATATCTTCATATCTCCACTTCTACTGACTTCCGCCGCCAGATAGTAAAGCTATGAAATATTATCCGATTTTGTAGACTGCTTCTTTTCAAGATTATGCAAAAAAAGCTATAGGATTTATGATTTATGACAAACTTACTGATCATTAATTTAATGTATCACATTCACAAACCATTCCAGATTCCCGTGTATCTTGTTCATTTCTGCATTTTATGCGATAACATTTACGTATTAATAGGATATCATGAAGAGAACATGTGCATTTACTGTTATTATACCAAAAACCAAGGTTGTTGTTCTTCTTGAGCAATGAACCCCGACTTTTTATAGACTAACCAAACTGGATTTTCTAGGAAAGGAATGGAATTGTACAATATTTTCTAAGCTTCAGGAGTTACCCATTTAAATTCTTAACATAATGCTGCTCCGTCGACGTCAAATGAGGCATTTAGGTACCACAATACCGAATCGGATTAAAGTAGATACTAGATACATGCAATGCATCAATGTCTTAAGCTAATAAGTTGGCTTGAAAAGGTAATGGGATATGAGATAAAAAATATTGTGGGGAAAGTGTGGACCCTGAAAGTTTTGGGTTTTATGTAATAATCCAAGTCTGTAAAGCATACATACATGTGCAATGCAAGTAGTAAAAACGATCCTTTGTTTTTCTCTTTTATTATGTCAAGCTTGTCTATGGCGGTGGTGGTGATGCCGATGCATGTACTGTACTACTGACATGACTTGACACTTTCCAGAACATAGTGGAGTAGAACAACGATGAAAGCAGACTTTACCTAATCATTACTTTTTCCTAACTTTCCTCACTCTAAAAATTATTGTATATGTAATTATTTCTTCGACTAGTTCACCATTCACTTATACTTATTTTTAGCTTAGTTTATATTCTATTCAATTTCGCAGCAATTAATTTCTTCCTGTTCTAGCGCGGAGGCGTTTTTATTGACTTTTACATAAACTTAATATATGTAATTATGTAAATGTTTCCGAATGACAGAGTAACTTAATTCAGTTTTAAATTGGAATGTTGAGCATTGTTACTTGCTACCTTTGAATTCGTCGAAACGTTACATAACGATGAATTAAGTTTATAGTGAAACCTTTTAATTTTGCATTTGTAAGTGAGCACAACTTTGTAGGAAAGTTCTTGAAAGAATGTTCTTTCTATTTTAAAATTCTATCATACTCAGCCAAAATATGCTACTATGCTAGTGTGATGTGATAAAATGGTTTTTACTCTGTCCCCCAACAGGTGAACCAATCGCAATCCTCCCATTCCGCTTATAAGGGTAATTCTACGAAGTAGTAATGCGTTTTAGTAGTGGTTTAGAAACATAATAATATATACTATCAAACATACCACCTGCGATGTGTCGTTTAATTGATATAAAAACAAAACACATTAAATGTCGCTATTAAATTTGGGAAATAGCTCCATTCAAACAAAATAACGTCTAAAGTCATGCATCACAAATCATGAATTCATGAGTTAAGATATCAAAACAACAAAAGAACAAATATAGTCAGTATAGTAGCCTTTTTTAGCCTCCCAAACATAATTACCAGTGAAAGTTGTTTGCAGCTATTCCTATAATTAGTTAGACTTCAAACAATATGCCTAATAAAACGGCACGTACAGCGTACAACCTATAATTTGATTCAATTGCTATCCAATTACTTCCAATGTTATATAACAAGAGAAAATGTCATCCGTTTCCTTAAATTCGAAAAAATGTATGGCATTTTTGTTATCTATTTGTGCAAGCAACATAATGTGTATACAAAGCATATAAATATAAATTGATTACGTTGATGTAATATTTTTATATGAACTTTTATTAGCCATACTCTTCGCTTAATATCCACTATTAATCGATACCTAATACCTATACCTATATAGACCATTCCGATCTCTACTTTTACTGGTTTTTATTGTCAGGAAAATTGCAACGCGTATTAAAAAGACTAGCCTTAGCCTTTGTGTTTTGAAACAATATCCTAACATGACAATTAATAACAACTGGCCGCATCTGTCGTCGTAACAGTAACAGGTTCATGGCATATATTTTTCTTTGTTTTAGATAGTTTGATCCTGTACTGTCATTGTACAATATAATATTCATATGACACAATGTGGACAAATTACTTGTTCCACTTTACCCAAGCATTTTATAAAGAATGCAAGATTTATTAATTTACTAGTTAGGTTTGTAGGGCAAAACATTGGATATTGGATCAGTGAACGGAGTATGCTCTATTAAAGCATATACTACTTATAAAATACTGTTGACCATGTGAATATGATGCACTAACCAACTATCTTGTGCAAAAGTCAGTTATCTTATGTCTTTCTATGTCATAATGTGCAAAGCGAATTTGTGACCCTGTTCATATATTTTGGAATATATGTGTATAACCCTAACTTTTCATTACCACAACTCTTCCTCGTGCAGAGGTTAATCAAATTCAGAACTACTCCATATTGTTCTCTTGATCCCTCATTAACATCTCATTGACCAAAGGATCACACAACTAAACCACATTGCTCACTTTTTTTATCCCCTCCCTCACACGCAACTTCATTTGGGTCTTACACGTGTTGCGCTCAAATGAGAGAAGTCACACACAAATTCATTATTATGCTGTATGCATTTCTGTTATGTACGTGCTGCTCGCAAAATACATTTTTGACGGAGAAACGCTTATGTAACGTCGCTTTATACTTATGTTAATCTACTAGATCGTTTATGAAATGAAGCTACTTTTGTCATCTACATCATTAAGAAGAATTTAACAACTTTGTCATATACTTTTGTCGTGGTCTGATTAAAATTCCAGCACACGGGAAAACGTGCCTTGTTCAATGTTAGAAAGAAAGCATTCCGTGATAACATTACCCGTTGCCTTCCGCGTATTCACTATTATCCACGATAGTAATCAGGAAGTACGGTACCAAAAAATTGTTTTATAGTTTTATAACCATGTAATGCTCGCAAGGCACATCTTCTTTCTGGAGTGCCTTCCTTTTGACCCCTAAAGCTTTTGAGTATTCAGCAATGAGCAAATGGACGTACATTTACCGACCTTACCGCGAAACCACTTAAGTGGCTGGTTCATAAGGCCTTGTTTGTCAAAATTTTTAACCTTGGGCTAGGTATTCTCCGCCATCTTTCTTTTCAGTGTACAACATAAAGGGTGAAAATGAAAGTCACAAAAAGCGGACAATTTTTTTCTGTCATCGTATTGTATTGTGAATAGTACGCTTTGTGTGGGAAATACCACTTACCACACGTACTTTTTTGTCTGGTAATTGGAGAAGCTCTAATTTTCTTCCCGAAATAGTTAAAATGAAAAAAAGCAGGCGAGTAGCAAGAATGCTCAGTGTTAAAAGCACATCAAATTTACTTCTCTTTCATTCCTTCTCTGATTTTATATTACTCTCACCAAAGCCGAGAGAGAGAGAGGGGAGAGTAGCATAGTGCTTAAGGGCAAAGCAAGGAGAATGAATTAGTTGTCATAATATTTTTTTGCTTTTACAACCACTTTCTAGCTTTTAACTTGTTTCATGAGTATTTGCTCTGGGGAGAAAGATGTTAAAATGAAGGGAATGTGGAATGTTAGTGAAAGATTTCTTAGGGATTCTCCACTACGCACGCAAGACCATTTATGCCAGTAATACCAGCAAACCAAAATACTGAAAATATGAACTTTTGGGGCATTATAACCATTTACTTAAAGTATACTCTCACAGGTATACCCTTGTTTTCTTCAATTTACAACAATCTGAAAAATAAAACAGTAAAAATATAATATGTTTATCTGAAATTGCGTAGTTCTGAGATGCACTGATCAGATTTATTGAACGTCAAAAGAAAAGTGCTCCTGGAGTTTTTCGTACATGACTGATCCCACAAAAACACTCCAGAGAGCTGAACAAGGGGATTTCAATCAAGCTGAATATTTCCTTATAAATCTGCTTATATTTGGATACTTTTTCTGCGTCTATAATGGCCGAGGGCGAGAAACCTAAAATCATAAATTCCTACGTTTCAATAAATAAACAATCCCAACAACAGACTGACGTTGCAAAAACTTCAAACCCTCCCCCCACACCTGTGACTACTATTAAATTGTTTTAAAATCTTTCCAATTTACATAATCATAAAATGCAAGGGAAGAACATAATTTAAACAAAATTATTTTTATGACTTCTATTGTACCTTTGTCTGGACTTGGATATCCAGAAGGAACTCGTCCTTAGTAGACTTGCACCACCACAGCAGTATAATAATTTTGATATTTTATGTTTAGTAAAGCTGATGTTTTATATGGCATTCAAGATTATTTTGAAGTTCACAGGTGTACAAAGAGTGGGTTAGGTACAAGTAGGTAGACAGAAAATAATACTGTTTTACTTTACAACGACCCCCTCTTAATGTTTTCAGGTAATTGCCGTTGTTCTAACGGATGCGAAGGCGAGCTTGTAGTACTTCACTTGCTCCATCTTATAAACAATTCTCCTTACTCAGCTTTTTTGTTTGTTTGTTGTGGTCCAATTGTCTTCTAAATTGTGCTGTAACGCAAACAATAATCCCTTCTTTCTCACTATCTAAGAGTTCTCACACTGTTTGTTTGGTAGTTTGGTAAAAAGAAGAACACCCAACAGCACTCCTTGCAATAATATTAGCAGAAAGACTTCGCTTTGGTCCTCTCAAGAAAAAAGAAAGAAACTGTAGTAGGTGGACTCAATACTCAATATAATTTTGCTTAAGGTCCACTTAAGAGAAAAAACATAATATACAGTAAAGGTATTCTCGAGCACGATGGAATAGTGTATAAGATTTACACAGCTTTTTTAAGTGCTGTATTTATTAATGAATACTTCATGTAATTTCGTAGCACTTCAAACGTCTTATAAATGAAGGAAACATTCAATTTTCAAGAAACTTTCCAGGAAAAGCTTTTTTAATTGAGTAATAATGTACGTAACTAACTTTTATCTAAAAATTACATTTAAGTAATTTTTGGCAAAACGAAGAAAGGGGAAGATTTTTTTGCAAAAATTATTTTTATTCTCCCGTCAATGCAATGTTGATTGAGACACAATGGCTGTAGCTTGTGCTACTTTCCCGATTAATCTATTTGATGAACCACTTTTCGTCCTTAACCTCTTTGTTTGAATGGAGATGCATTGTTACATTGTCTTCTTAAATGAATACAGTATTTTGACACATTAACTGATCCGGGTAACTTTAACTGCTATTAATGTAATGTCATTATTAGACCAAACCACTCTTTTAGAAAGGCGTCTGTTTTATCCTTACTCCTCGTTAATTCAAGTCATGACATGACCACACATAGTTTTCGCTCTAACCAACAAAGAAAAGAAAAAAGTAGGTAAACATACAGAAAAGCTGGGTTAAAGTGGAATATACAGAGTGTGTTTTGGCTCAGAAAGAGCGAAAAGCAGCAAGAGAGCTAGAGTAAACGCTTAAAAGACGAGACCACACTAGTCACCCTGCACGGATGCTGGAACACTACTGTCTTTCTCCCGAATCGGAGCAAAGTTATAGCCTCTTCTTCACAAACCGTCTACTTTTTGCAGCTACTTTACTTTTTCGATAGGTTTTTACAAGATTTCATTACGTTCAAGAATAACTACACTTTGTTTTGCGAATGCCTGCCTGGCTTCGTGTTCAGACTAGGTACATATGAACATGTACTCTCTCTCTCTCTGTCTATATTATTCATAGAATAACACACTGTGGCACTATTCTAGACAAGAATCATCATCATCACCCACCAACCACCGCCACCACCTCCACTCCACCATCAGATATAGCCAAACCGTTATAGATGAATACAGAAACTCTAGTGTTTCCATTATTCTGATATTCTGATCCCGGTTCCAAATGTCTTAAACATTACTTTTACTTCCATTACTTGACTTAAACAATGTAAGCAAGAGAGAGAGAGAGACGACAATTCAAAAGAAAATTGGAACATAGTTTGAGCAAACTTTTTTTTAAACATGTATTATGTATGTGGACAATGTTATTCTCAGTATATTATTTATATGAAAATGGGAAATGAAATAAAGTAAGCAACAACGTCGACCACCTTTAAAATGACGTTATACTAACGGAATTGACATTGCATTACATTTGGTCCTGTTGACATGCATGATAAAAAGAGAAAGATGCTGCTATATATTTTGGCGAACTGATCGAAAAAGTGAGGACGCGCACGCTTTCCTTTTTTTTATTCAAAGAATGTCAACGATAACGTTATTACTTTCAATGTAATAATATGTATATATCCAGCAACCACTAGGAAGGAGCAAAAAAAACACTACCTGTTTCCACATTGACTTGTTGGTGTTGTTGATGCCAAATAACTTGGTAATGAATTTTAGAACGCTGTGTTATGTTGGATGGAGGAGAACAGTTGTAAGTTCTTTTGTACTGAATCTTCTGACGATGAAGGTTTCCTAAACACACAAATAGTTTTTACGCTTTCTATCAAGTTTCTTTTCATTTCCCTCTCGCCGAGAAAGCGTTTTTACAACATTAATCAATTTGAGAGTCAACCATTTTATTCTAAATTGATTTTATCTATTTAAAGACTAGAGTGGCTTGAAAATTACTGCTACTACAAAATTGCTGTTGCCTATGCCCTGGCTACACAGGAGGAGTAGCACACCACCACCAGCAGCAGCATAAAATGCAGCAGGAAAGGTACGTTTTATACAGCTATAAAACTAGATGGGGTAACATGAAGCGAACTTGGAGTCATCTCATCATCATTGGCACCGTGGAAGCAAGTGAATTGATTGCAATGATTGCTGAGACTGACATGAAAGATAGGGAGAAAGTAAAGCATGTACACAACACATGACAAAAAATGTGTCCTTAGGAGCATCAATTTAACAGCCAGAAATTGAATCGCAATTGAATAATTTTATAGAATCGAAAAGTCTACCAACCTTGTAGCGTAATAGCGTAACTTGGCCCTCGCCCCTCCCTCCACTCATCTAGAGAACTCTTTCTCACGCTTGGTATAAGGAATTCATGATTGTCTATGCCTATGATGCTACAGGGTTCGTATTTTTAAAGACCTACTATCTCATCTCGTAATTCAATATGTTATTGAATGTGGCACTCTGCTAAATTATTGCAAAAATCTATGATGACACCTACTTTCAACGTGAGCATTCCCTACCAACTGCTTTTTTTAAAGCTTTCAAGAGTTTTTATTAAAAAGTCGAAGAGATGAAATGGCAAGATTGTAGTGAGTTTAAAATAAAAAAGTCAATAAATCTGATACATGCGTGTAGTATTTTCTGTTTCAGTTTTTTATGTAGGTAGACTCAGACTCAAGAAATATATATTCTCTTTAGCTCATTTACTTAAATTGCATTTTTGATGAAATGGATACTAGACCAAAAAGAAATAAATGAAAATATGACTCACACCACGAGTGGAACACGGCTACAGTCAAACTTCACGTGTCACATATTCTAAAGAAAATAGCAAATCTTTTTTGAACACTAAAAATGAAAGCTCATCTTGCATTTTTTTAAAGCCAACAAGCACATGTACTACACACGAGAGCAAACTACGGCACCACCAAGATTGTCAACAACGGGCTAACATAACCATTTTTCTGTTTTCTCTTTAGATCAAATCCATGCATCTATTTTCTTTGATGTCGAAGGTTCTATCAAAAACATTCAGTTTTAAAAAAAAATTCATACTGTCATATATATTATTATTACGTTTGGATAATAGTGACTAGTGACATATAGTATGCTATGTAATACAATATTTTATTTCCTACCTATTTTCAATTTCTGTTTACATCTCTCTTGGAGCGAGCATCTTACAGAAAGTTGTGGCTTCTAATGAACTGAATTCTTTACACAAGTATCAAGTTTTCTGTTTCCTTTTTGTTCCACTTCCAAATTCACACAGAGACCTAAACCTAAAAGTGTGAAAGTCAGGGAATATTATGTTATGACTATCTTATAATCGCTTAACTAAACCTTTACTGTAGCTTCTCTAAAATGACATTTTAACTAAAAATAGAGCGTTTTCTTTTTCTATTATGGTATAATTTCATATTTCACATATGACATAAATTATAATGATCCTTGTATGCGTAACCTTGTTGGTAGTAGAGGTATCATGTGTGATATGCTGTTTTCTTTTAGTAATATGCCAGCATGCAGGTAGGTATGATGAAAAAGTGCTAGATCTGGTTACAGCCGGATCCTGGTAAAACAAAGCACCTGAAATCCCTTTACCTTTCAAGCTATGCATAAAAGTTTACTCTTACATTCGGTCGGGTTAGCTGCTGAGAAACTGAGATACAATTGTTTGCATTTGTGGGTTAGCATAGCAGACAGACATTCTGTGCAAGTGTGCCCGTTATACGAAATATCCGTTCCCTATTCGCATTCATTTCATTCCAAACTGGATTGTCTGGAAAAGGATCTTAATCTTAGAAAAGGTTCTTACTAAAGTAATCTGTAACTAGTGGCACGAACAAACCACAGCCACAGCATGTTTCATTTTCTTGCATACTCGACCTATGCAAGTTGTCCCAAAAGTATTCAATAACCATTGCATTCATACCCATCGATTAGAAATAGATTTATAATACATGTATTTATATTATATACATATGTACTGGGTACAGTACAGTGTAATAAATGAATGGGACTTGTCACTATTATTAGTTCCGATGGTTTAATGATTTGATGTCTAGAAATTTAGATCATCTAATAATACTTTCAGAATGACCTCATTTATATAAGTTATTAGGTCCTCTCTGCTTGAAAATGAAAGTTTTCGGAGAGGTTCGAAAATTATATAATGCGGGGGTCTTGGGAAGTTTTGATGTAGTTTGAGTTCAGTCACTTGTCTGATCATACCCATCCAACCTACCACCACCGGGACAATAGTCATCTGCAAAGGGATCACTTTGGTCGCCAGTTATTTCGTAACTACTTCCAGTAAGGTTCCCCGTCACACTTTGTGAGACATAATGAAGGTAAGTCTAATAATTAACGAAAATGAAACAAGTTAAAGATTACAATAGCTTCTTTTTATTAAGCCGGAACTTTTTTGTCATGTTCTCAGGTCGCCCCACTTGTTGGATTCCTTGTTGTTGTTGGTGTTGTTCAAGTAGCTAATGCAAGACCATTGGGTACGTCGATAAGATTCTGATTCAAACTAGCAGAATTATGTTTTGTAGTTTTATTAGCTCTTGTATTTCTAACCAAATTTTTCAAAAAAATATCCAGTTACTGAAAATCATAAAGTTTTCATTGCTATCGAGTAAGTTTACTAAATGGTATTTTTGTTTGAAATGTTAACAAAACAACAGAACAACCAAAGTCAACAAGGGATGCTAGTGTGTATGTACTGGGAAGTCTTTACAATGCAGCCGTTTCACACAACTACTCAAAATCTCAGGCCGCATCCGATAGAAACGAGAG
>JAQIWN010004793.1:0-10710 GCA_034699025.1 Entomobrya cf. arborea Gr-Col-00668 | reverse complement strand
AAAAAACCATAGCATAGCCCATGAATGACTTTGGTTCAATGTCATCATGAACAAAAACCACTACAACCGCACCGGATGTAGATGAAGGTGTTTTTTTTTGGTTTGTTTGGTGGTGTGGTTTGGATGCTGTGTGATGAGGGTAGTAAATGAATGAATGACATGTGGATATCAATTCAACTCACGTATGAATAAATGTATTCTAAATGATGACAATAAATAAACAAGGCAAAAACTAGCCAAGGTTTACTATGTAAGGGCCTGTTTCAAGTGTTGCTTCAGAGTAGAGGATTGATTTCACCAGTACGAAACTAGAGACATTGAATGATGCAGAGAAAAGGACACAGTCCAGGAATGAAATGAATCTTTATGTGTACTGGTGACATTTATATGTCTTGGGAAAAAGTTGGTCTTGTATGGAAATAAAAAAATAGATGGAAAAGTGTAACTATTTCGGTTGAATAGTATCAGCGAAAAGAGAGAGATGCAGGCAGACAAGACATAGATGAGGGCTCATCAATTGTCATGTGTCTTGTGGGTGAGAGGTTTCAAACGAGAAGATTAATGGGAGAGTTGAGTTTTTAGGAGGAAAATCCTTGGACAAGTGGAAGAATGAGATAGAACTTTGTCTCTCTTTGTCTGTTTTGCATATTCTCTGACTAAATTACTAACCTGAGGAGGAGTAGTTTTTGGTATGTTGGAATTACATACAGACAACTGCGTGTATACGGGTAAAAGGTGTCAGTAGTCTTATTACTTGCATATTTTGAGGTGGGATGTGGAAAACCGGTGGGGTGTGTTTCTCAAGGAGACTAGCAAACTTTCCCTTAGATGCCTTTTTGCGGTGGTGGTGATACTGATGGGATGTAGGCGGTAGGGGAAAATATCATGAACATATACACGTGTAATTATTCTATATGAAGCAAAAGGATGGAGAAAGCAGCAGGAGGAAAAAGTGAACCAATCTCATATCCTATCCTGTCATTCACTTCTAGATTCTATCCCTATTCAATTCACACTTGACTGGCTTTTTATGTCAAGTGATGTGTGAATGCATGTACATAGATTCATATAACTTGCTAAAAAGGAACGAATATCAGAAGAAGTAGTCCATGCCATGCTGACTGGCGGGTTCTCTCTATTGATGCCTTTTCTGAATGCGTATGCCTCTGAGTGAATCTCTAAAACTTGCCTTTTGGCAGTGGTGCCAGTGACAAAAGCTTTTCAGACAAGTTTTCTGGTGTACGTCATTTTGTCCGTCACATTGAAAATTGAAGTTGAGGCAGTTGCAATTTTTTTTTTTGTGAGCTTGTCCATGTCACTGGTTTGGTTATATAGGAAACAAGTAATTGAAAAGCTTCTGTTTGGTTCTATGCATTCTCTCTCGCTCCAGTTTTTGGTAATTAGTAAGAGGAAAAGCAAACAATAAAAGGCAGACAGCAAACTTGCATAAGTTGAATCATAGACGCATGATATATATGATGCATTCATGCATTGGCAAAAAAATATATATTAGCCAAGCCAAGGGAAAGTTGATCATGATCATATTTGAGAAGGAATCAACTTCTCTTTGGCAAACCACTTTGCTACCCGTGGTGATGTGATAGTGATCATGATCAGAATTGACGAGATGTCGGTGCTGCTATACCTTGAAAGTCTGTGAATAGTGAATACCTACTAGACCAGAATACATAAATTTATGTTTAGTGTGTGCGCGCTCATACTACTTGTTTTGTGTTATAGATATAATTTGACGATACAATCTCAACCTACACACTTTTCAGTGACGTGAGAAGTTAAGTAGGTGAGTCTTTTCAATTTTAGTGTAGCGTAACGTTATGCCATCTGAATTTGGAGTTTGTTTGTAGGAAAATACTATGTTATGTATGTATAAGCAAAACACATTGCATATGTTGAAGAAAGAAAGTGAAGAACAAACAAATCTAATCAGAATGTATTCCATGTTGAATACTGAATACATAAAAAACAGCAGCAGGCCAGGCCTAGTTGAAAACTTGAAAAAAAAAGTTTGGTACATTTTTGTCGTGTTACTTTGTGAAGGATATTTTGAAAGAGAGAAAATTACGTTTAAAAATGTACAGAAATAGAATAATATGGGGCTGTACATTTCACGATGGCATTACTTATGAAAATAATTCTACTTTCAAAAGATGCGTTATTTCTCATGCATGTGTAAAATATTTAAGGAACGTTCCCATTTCAGAATGGTCTTTGTGTGTTCGTTGACACGATTTTTAATTTAAAATTTCTTCAACCGAAAAAAGTGAATGATAAACGACGCCCGCTTTCACAGAAAACTACATACGACACGACACTGACTACTTTGATGATATTATTTTCCTAGTATGATGATGATACTGACTTTGGTAATGTGACGATGATGATAATGTTTGATGTTTGTTGTTTGACATGTTCCAAAAATTAACTCAAGTTAAGTTATTCTGTATGATCAAAATTACGATGATGTTGATCATGATGGATCATGATGTCCTGTGATGATACATTTGTCCTTGGGTTTTGACTCGACATACACACAACATCAAAAATAATTCGTAGAATTTTTGTCACGTCAGTTTTTGTACGTACATACATTAAACGATCATTACGTGGTTCTTCTCATGTCTGTCGGAATTTTTGTTAGAAAATAAATTACAAAAAAAACTGCTAAAAATTCCACGTGATCGATCAACAAAAATCAAGCCAAGTCAACGGGGTGTCATCATAATTATTAGTATTAGTTTGTTAGACTGCTACCCCTTTCGATGCTACACATAAATATGAAACCAATGATGACCGAAAAAAAAATCATTTGTCAACATGGAATATGGCATGACAGTGGTGATAATGATGATGATACATAATAGCCGTTCTGGCTGAATGACCCCGTTATTGTTTTTCAACGAGCCATGCTACAAAATGCCACTGCTGTGCGATCACTTCTCCATTTATTTTGAGCAGGAGTGCATTAGCCAACCTACATTCCTATATGACAAAAAACAAACAAACAAATGTTCAGAGTGAAAGAGAGTGTAACAAGAGAATAATTGACTGGTCGACGAATCACCGAACCATTACCATCATCGTCATCATCATCCCAGTTTGTAGTTTTTTGTCAGCAGACCTTGAACAGAAAATTATCTTTTAGTGCCCTCCTGTCCTACTGCTACTAGGCATATCCATTATCCTTTTTCTGGTGGTTGTTCTAATGCTTCTTTTTACGATATCGCGACCAATTAAAATGAAATGACACTTGGAAATTTCTTCCTTTTCTCTGTTGGCATTTACAAGAAAATCCCAGAGCGCGACAACAGAGAACGAAGGGGGATGTGTTCTTTTTCACAGGGAAATGGGAACAAAATGACATTCCTCCCAATCCAAACAAACAATCCGAGAGACTTTTCATTTTGATTGCACAGCAGAAGGGAAAATATACATACATCATTTTTCGGTTAGGCAACGGTTAAAGTGCCACGGGAGTACGCACGTAGCTCTTTATACGCGTAAATAAAAAATGAGTTTTGGTGTCTTTGGTGCAATTTGGATGAATGTTAGATGGGAAACCAAAAAGGCGCAATTTTCTTCAAGGAGAATCTCCTATTCAAAGAGATGTAAGTACGTATGTGGGAATGAGATAGTGGGAGATGGTGATAACGATGATGGGACAGCCCATGTCGCTTTTAAACGTGTGAACAGGTTCATTTTTCATAACGACCACCGTGTCAACATTGTAAAGTGACAGAAAAGAAAATGGCGAATAGCGACATAAAAGTAAGCAAAAAGGGAGATCAGCACAATTGCTGGAGATTCTTTTTTTATTTAAAAGGAAAATAAGTAGATGTACCAGCACACAGACACGAAAAAGCAGACAGTTCTCACTATTGGATTTCATCTTATTTCTTTATGTGGCGGAAATTTTGGTGTGAGCCCGCCTAACTAAATGTCGGTCGGTCGGTCTACGCGACCTACATTATTTAGGTTACATGCTACATCCATAAAGTTTCCTACAAAACGTTGTTGTTTCTTCTGCGGATAGTACGACTATGTAACTTAGTAGCAAGTTTCCCCTAGGACTCGTTTCCATTCCACTTCACTCCACCATCTTCACATACTTTCTAAAAGGATCCCTCTGTGGAACCCACGCACACTTTCTTACAAGATGATGATATCATATCACGTCTGTAGCTATGCATTTCTAGGGCAAAAAAGTGGCCCAGGCCCTGTAAACATAACAGATAGAACACAAACACATATGCATCTCTTTCCTATACGTTTTTTTTTCAGCTGGAATGTATTAAGACACAAGGAAGAAAAAAATGTAGTGTGGCATGACAAGGACAAGGAGAAGAAAAGAGAGATTTTTTTGTTAGCTTTCTGTACATGTTCCATTTATAGCCCATCCGCTTCATCCCATCATCATCCTCCACCTCCTCCTCTTCTCTAGTAACTCAACTCAAGCTCCTTCTCCTTTTACAACAATCCTCCTCAGTTTTATGTCCTTTCTTTTCCACACACACACCTAAAAAAACGATCTGCCACAAACAATATGTGTTTTGTTGCTGTGTGTGTGAACAGAAGGGTTTCATGTATGCAACGACCTATAGTTGCCCTAGTGGAGATGTGGAAGAGAGAGGGGGAGAGATCTATCTGTTCTCTTTTTCTTTCTGTGGTGCAGCTTTTCAAATGCATAATGGCTAAAATGAAAGTTATGAGAAGAGATTTTTAGGATTCTCATATTTTTCCCAGACTGAAAAGAAGAAGAGCTCAAGCTCAGCAGCCGAAGAAAGCTTTTTCTTCATGGCATGTTTGTGTGTGTCTGAACATGTATATATGAATGTGTATGTGTCCTCGTTCGTTTTCTTCCTTTTTTTACTTCAATGAATTTCAGCGGACGTGAGTTGCCTGTCAACTTGGTTGAAAAGGAGAAAAGTGGAGTATGAAGCTTCTGCTCCTGTTGTAGAAGTGGTTTGGATGTTACGTTTACGATGAAACGTTTTTAAGGATTCACTTTTTTCCTTTTGGTTTCTCTCTCTCTCTTTTTCATGTTTTAAATATCCTTGTACAAACAAGTACTCAGAAATACAGAGCACACATAACTTAGTTAGTTTAGTTTTGGAATCTCGGGGTTAGGATTTGTAAATGGTTACTACTGACTGACTGTACAGCTTTTTTTAAAGAGAGAATATTATTTTTTTTTAAATAAAAGAGAAAAGCATTTCAGTTCAGCCTCCATCAGGATCATCGTCATTGTCGTCATCATTATTTTAGTTTTTACAAAAATAACAAGGTTTTTCTGGGTAGTGATGTGGTGTGTGGTATATATTTTTTTTGTGGTTGAGACTTGGTTTATATTTTTTTGCGAATAATAAAAATAAAATCCGTTTCATTTTGGAAAAGGGGTAAATAGGCAAAGAGAATCCTTTTAAAATATACATTCTTTTTCTATTTCTACTGAAAAAAAGATCCATTCCGGATGCTTCCGCTCACTTTCCTTTATCCTCTTCAAATGATGCTGCTTCTCTGATGATGACTATGTTCTTCTTCACTTTTCTCCCCCTCTCTCATCTCTACTTCCATACTTTACATATGAATCGGCACATAAACTCCTCCTAGAAACTGGGTATTTTCTGAGAGACAGACGAAGAGACATGAACGAAAAAAAATAGCAAAAAATTCATTTGTATTTATTCGCATTTTTTTCTCCGTTGAAATTGCGGGATTCCACAAAGAGATGTACATATACAAAGAGTAATAATGTCATTTCCTCTTTTCTTCTATTCATTTATCTTCGACTCTTTTCTCTGGAGAGATTTCTTGTTTGGTTGGTTTTGCTTTTGGTGGTGCTCTATGTACTTCTACTTGCTACACGAAAATTACACAAAGCAAACAAAGAAAGCTGACTAAAAAGACGAGAAGGAGAAAAAAAATGTCTCAAAGGATCAATGTTAAATATTTTTTTCTTTTTTTTTGCCAAAGGAAAAAGTAAAATACACATAAAAAGAGAAAAATTTATTTATTTATATTTGTTTTGTTGGGTGATTGCGAAAATACCCCGAGTGCCATTTTGAGAAAATAGGACCAACTATTTTTGAGTACGAAAGAGGAAGATTATGTTGATTGTTTGTTTCTGTGAATAAGCTTATTTTCCTATCAAACAGACATATATTCTAAACTAAATAACGATCACCGTCACATATGGAATGATGGTGACAAAAAGAAAAAAAGATTGCATAATATTCTCTTTCAGCTTTGTTTAGAGGGGGTGATGAAATCTTGTGGAATAATTCGAAAGAAAGACACTTTGATGGTGAATTTTGCATACAAAATAGGCTTCATATCAAACCATTATAAAAAATGTATCCACGTGTCAGTAAATCCACTATTTTGCATTTATCGATTCAATAAAATAGGTTTTGCTTTGAAATCCATCGAAATTGAGTCTAGACCAAAGCGAACGTTTATTTTATATATTTTCTGGAATTTCTAAAAGAAAATGTCAATTGTACTGGTTAATACAATGGAATGCATGTCTAAATGTTCCACAGAGTTTACTAAATTTTGGATATCGAGTTGATAGGTCCTTTTTCTCACTTTTTCCACCAATAAGTAGTTACGTTATAAGATTACATTTGCCTATGGCACCATGTTTCCCTTGAACCACTCACTCATGTCACCAGAAAAGTGGGAGTAGCTGCAAAGCCAAAACCAAACCACAGAGAAAAACAGGCAGAGAGACAGACAAAGAAAAGGGAAAGAAGAAAGAAAGCTACTTGTTCTTGTCAAAGCCAATTTGACATCTGTCCTTTTTTCCTCTGGTTGAAATGCTTGTTGTATTGTCGTATACATGTGTGTGGGCAAGTTTATATATCGTCTTAAAAAAGCGTCGATACAACCACAATCCAATGCAATTTTTTTCCTAAAGAGTTAAAAGAAGAATTTAGCTAACCCAGTTTATATAGAATTCGTCTTGAAATTTTAGCATGTGTTGGCGTTGGCACAATGACAGCCCCAACTTTAAGTACAAAGTTAACTTTTTTACTTCACTAAGCTTAAAAAATCAGTCGCTTGTCCGATTCGCCTTTATTATGTTTCTCTTTTTTTGTATCTCATTCAATTTCCCCTCCTCCCCGTCGTGTTGTCCTTTCTGTTGACATTATGCTTAGAAATTGGCAACAAGCAGTTGAGAGATTGGTGGTGGCAGTTATCAAGAGACAAGTATTTTCCATATTCAATGATATCAACTCATGCACAAAAATAATAACGATGAAAACACAATGAAATATGATAAGGTTAAGATACCTTATTTATACGATGTGCAACCTACATACATAATATTTATATAGACTACCCAACACAGAAAAAAAGTGTATTGAACCAGTTTTAAATTACCATTTTTATCCGATTCTCTGAATAAAAAATAAAATTTATATCTCTGCTCTTTATTTGCGTAGTGCTCATTGAAAAATACAAAATTTCCTTCTTGTCATGCATCCCTACACCAAACTAACAACATTACATATCACTTTATTCATTTTTTTTTCTTTTGTGTAATGACTTTTGTGTTAGGGAAGGATATAAATAAGTTACCTGATAACAGGGAAGCTTGTTTTATGAGAACCATAACACCAGTTATGAGCGAAGAAGAAGCGATGATAACTTGAATCTGACGCGGGTTTATTTTCAGAGAATCCAAATCCATATTTTGGTAAAAAGTGTGATGCGCCGAGCGCATCATCATCGTTAGTCTTGCACCTACGGATATAATTTCATTTCATATCAAGTAAACCGAAACTTTCTGTTAGGTATATTTTGATCATTTTAGCGAACCACTTCAAGTCTCTCTCTCTCTCGCTTGCTCTTTCTGTATTATATTCCTTTGATGCTACACGCCATTTTTTCGTTCAGCTTAATCGAAGCAATTTACTGCGAGTCAGTCAATCAGGAAAGTTAAGTTCTGGAGACAAAACAGTATCTTCAGAAACAGGCATTCCCGTCATTCATCTATACAACTAGCGTGTTGAGAATGAGAGTTGACTTTAACTTCAAGTTCCCAAAATAAGGCTGTTGTGTGCGCCGTGTATCCGATGAGCTGAAACGGAAAAACCAGAGATAACTGGTAACCATGAAAGGACGCATACTATACCTGTACAGTAGCAACATTGCAAAAAAACTAAGACAAGTTTTAAAAAATCCTACTGAAAATCCTTCCGTTTATATGCCTTTGTCACAGTTGTTATCTTTATCATCGATGAATCTACCCCACACCGTCGTTTTCGTCATTCCAACCAAATCCTCCCATGTGTGCCATGTTGAGCTGTTGTATGTCAGATACACTTGCACTTTACTTTTTGCACAAAAAATGCAAGTAGAAAGCCATTCTCATCAGCATCACCGTCATGTAATACAATATCTCTCTCTATCTCGAGTAACCAGTTTATGTACTGTGCACTTTCTCCTTCTATCTTTTCCTCTCATGTGTTTTGTTTTCGGATTTATACTTCATACTTTGTTTTATGTCTCTCTTTTTTTCTGTGGTTTCCTGTTTCCCCACCAGTCCATTGTCTACACTGTAGGAGCAGACTTGATTATATATCTCGATAAAAAGAAGCACCAGAGCAATTTTCACAGATCCATTTTCCACAATGTCACTGGGGATCTTGTATGCACGGTTGTGTGAGTTGAGTTGCCGTGTAATGCAAAGGGTATGATTATGTGAATGATGCAGATGACATCATACATCACTAGTCACTCAACTGCTTTCCGTCTACACGATGCTTCTTTCACGTACTCCCTGCCCATTTTGTAAATAACAGCAGGCGACCATCCCATCATCGTCATCATTCAAAAAACCAAGCCAGTAGCACAAAAAAATATGATAGTATTTTTTTGTATTTTCTTTAGTTTGAAAAAAGGAAGTGGCGACATTGCTGCTTTGATAGCATGACATGATGATAGCAAAAAAGATTCAAACTGGGTTATTATTATTACTGATATCATCTACTTTGATGACGATGCAGATGTTCCATTACATTTTTTTTCTTTTAGTTCATTCTATTATTATGTATGTTTATGTTTATGCATGTGTAACTATTATGTTTTGACTGTAAGAGTAAGTGTGTAAGATGGTGTGATGATGATGACGGCACAAAAAAAGGCTATGAAATTTTAGCACCCTTCGCATTATTATGATCACCGACAAAAAAAGAAAGAAAACCCCGGGCTCTTTTTGTTGTCTTGTATGAGCTGAAGCTGATGCTTTCATCGGGGCTACATTTTTGCTCATTTTCATCCTCTTGACTTGTTTATTTCTTTTTTCTCTATTTTTGAGTGGATTTTCTTTCGTATATTAACCAAATCCAACAGACACAAAAAGTGTAAGCACATTGTTAAGTTGAACAACTGGTTTTAGTGATGATAGTAGTGTGAGCTAAGAAGAGAAGAAAATGAAACAAAAAAGCAATAATGTAATAGTAATAAGCTTGTACACAGCCAACATGAAAGAAAAAAGCAGGCAAGCAGTTTTATCTTTTTTTTCTCTCTTCTCTCTATTCTCTTTTTCATTGTCATCTAATATCCCTCATGGCCTTGAGCCACCTTTTTCAAATCTTTTTTTTTACACCATGCCACGTTAAAAGTAAACCAAGCCAAAACCAAACGCAAACCAATCCAGTAGACCATACAAGAAAACGTAGGAGAAAAAGAGCAGCGACCACCTTTTTTAGAGTTGTTCTTTGTATAGTCGTGATGATAGAGATGATGATGATGATAGTAGCATGTTAGAACAGATTGAATCTTCTTTTCTCTGTACACTGGACTATGCACTGGATTGAACAACAAATACTGCTAAAAGTTGTGCTGCTCTAGATTGTAGAGCGCCAACAACAACCGTTGCCGTTTTTTCTACTTTGTTTTGTTGAACAGATTGCCGGAAAAAGGGAGACAAGGAGAAACGATAAAGCAGGGTGGATCGTATGGTGACGGCAGATAGACTCGATTTTTTATAGACATTACATACACATTGTACTCACTTACTTTTTTTTGTGGAGAAGTAAGGATAAGAATATCAAATAACCTTAGTGCTCTCTATTGCTCATCTTATAATTTGTATGGTTATTGTTCTCTCTATCTTTTTTTAGTCTTGTGACTTGACTGCGCTGCGTAAAGTAGTGGCCTTGTGCCTTTTTAAATGATGGCTAGATAGACATACAGTTAGACTGACACTACCGACAGCGAAAAAAAGTGAAGAATGAAAAGAATTATAGCGGATCTTCTTCTCTCGTAGACTGTAAGAGTAGTAATTTCCGTGTGTAACATCTGCTGTTACATAAAAAAATTAGCAAGAATTCTCTCGCAAAATTGGGAAAGTGTGTAGAAAGTGAGAACTGAGAGTTGGGTAGGTTAGCTAGAAGCTAGGATACAAAATGTTAAAGATTTCCCTGTGGTCCCCTTGAAAGTGGACCCAGGTACCTCTTTACTACGCCGCAACTGGTTATTATTAGTATTTGAGAAGGATAGTTACATAAGAACAAGAAAACTATGTAATTTCCATTTGAGAGGTAATTGTTACTGGCAAGGAAAATTAGAAAAAGGATTATTTCCTTTGGAATCAGGTCTCCATAATGCAATACAGCAAACGTGTAGGCAGCAAAGTTTATTATGAAGCCGCGTGTGAAAGGTGAACATTTTTACGCTGAA
>JAQIWN010004792.1:0-10710 GCA_034699025.1 Entomobrya cf. arborea Gr-Col-00668 | reverse complement strand
ACTGATCATAAGACCTGGATAGAATATTGAACCAAATCGGTTGACTTCTCTGACAAAAACAATATTTTGTGCGTATATGATCCACTGATAATGAAATGTTTTTGGAGGTTGCTTCATATCAAGATTCGGATTACAATTGTAAGCTCTTCTTAATAAGTATGTCATTTCGTACATAACTGCAGTAATGTAAGAAAACGCTTGAACCACAGGAATCACTCCAAAGTATCCGGAAATGCCTTGATACACACAACAAAGTAGTTTAAATGGATATGGTCGATCCTCAAATAAATTTGCGGGTAGCAACCAAGTGAAAACTACTTGTGATGGGTTATAGTGACTTGCTAGTGGAAACACGGTGACCACCAAAAACCCAACTGTGGATGCAATCAGTAAATTGTAAAGTAGAAAGCCAAATGAAGCACTTTCTCGTTTGGTCGGTGCACCTGGAATTTTTCCGGGATTTCTTAAACGATCAATGTAGAGGCCTCTTGCCTGGTTTATCATGTGAATGGCGCTATTTGTGTGGTATTTGAAAGTGCACATTGCTACCAAACAAATTGTGAAGAGGGCGAGAAAAAGTAGGAAGAAAACTGAGCCTAGAACCATTTTTTGGGTTTGCATTTTTACTTCGTCGGCAGTTAACTCTTTGGCTGGCTCAGATGTAGTGGAATAGTTTTCAGGATAAAGAACTTGTTTTATTCCAATAATGCTTGCAATGAGTCCCACAAAAATGTTGCTGTCTATAATACGAATTTTAAACTGTTTATTGGTTAAGGTTTTTTCAGTGAATTTGGAGAAAGTGTCGTTAAAAACGACTCTGAGGGGACGAAGCTTTTCTAAAATCTTTTGAATTCGAATCAAAGAATTCCACATTTTGCTTATGTTCAGAAGATAGATCGGATTTATAGGGTGTTAGAAAGATTTATGCCGCGAAACTTATTTTGAATCACCTTTATGTTACCTGACTCTTTAGCCATTGTTCGTTCTCTTCATAAATTCTTTATGAAACGGTATATCAGGTCTGGTTATTTAAATATTTACTTGTGCCATTAGTCGAAAATTGATATTTAACGAGTTTTGCTTGTATTTCGTACCATTTAATTGTTTTATTAACATTTTTTACACATCGAACAATATATTTTCAAGTCATGTAGGTGTTTTTGTTTTGGGTATTAGAGCAGTAGGTAATTGGTTAATTAAAAGGAAATGGGCTTGAAGTTTTATGCAATAACAAGTAAATATTTTCATGTGTGTGGCATTGAATCAAGATATACTGAAATTTGTTGCGTAAGGTTTCCCGACTTACGTATATTTGTGTTTTCTAAGTCTTTTTGTACATATGTATACGTATTTTGTATGTAAATATACTATTGTCTCTTTTTAGTCATTTTTCTAAAGCAGCACGACGTAAATACAATAAAACCCGAACCTCATGTCTGGGCAATTTTCGCTTCATGTTTTAATTCAATTTGAACAATTACAATAATTCTTTGATAAGTTTCCAGGTTACCTTGACCCGTATTGTGTATCTTTTGCCGCGATTGTCAAATTCGTTTTCAACATGGATAAAAAACAATTTTCGAAAAAGCCTCATTGATTATTGTGTTATTTTTGATGGACGACTATCAACATCACTGTTTGCTATGAAACATTAACAAGCACAACATGTACCTGAATAAGAGCTATCCATTATTTACCACTCATTTAATTCGCCACCTACGGACGTTCGTCATCGAACTATTTATTTGGAATTTACGTTGACATTTTGTGACCTTGGACAATGCATTTGATATATTTGACCAATGCTAATTAAATCACACAAAAACCTGAAAAAACTGTGCATCTAAAATGATATAATTTAGTCTACTCTAATGAGAAATGTGTATATTTTTGAATTATTTTTTTCTAATTTTTTGTTAACCACAGCGCCTTTTAGGCAGCTTGGACCTCTGTTCTATTGCTATCCTTTTTTTCAAATTAGTCTATAATTGGCACAATTGTAAAATTACGTATCATATTGGGTGTTGCTAACGTGTAACAACAATGTGCAAGGTATATGCTTTCCTTGAATAACTAAATAAATAAATATGTTCTCGAATATTGAATCACTTTTACTTTATGGCTGCAGACGCTTGAGGTCGTAGGAAAATATTTGATTAAAAAGCGAGTTAAAAGTGTTCCTAAAGCCTCAGGGGAGTAAGTTTATCAAAGAAGTTGGTTTGAAAATTCGAAACCGTAGACAACAACCGTGTGAACTTTGACTCCCCATATTTTTGCCTGTGTGGTATACATAGTCCGTTTCATAAATTCGTAGTCAAACTTAAATCAATATGCCTTTGCCGAATGTCGATGAAAAGATACAAGATGATGGATATAAAAAGATAGCTAACTATAATAGTGTAAGAGTTTAACTTAAAAATGGTCCAACACTTAAAGATGCAACTACATCAATTAAAAAATTACAGCTTAAAAAAATAACAATTATGGAAAAGTCCGAAGCGGAAATTCAGCTGAGATGACGTGGACCAAATTTAAAGTGTTTCACAAAGCTTTATTATGAAGAAATTGGAAGTTTTTGGGCAATGATTAGCCAATTTGTTGACAATCAAAAAGTCTTGTCAACTAGCCACTTCTGATACAATAAGTGTTCACGACATAAAACAGAAGAACCAAGCATAAAATGGTGAAATGGCAAAAAGTAAAATAAATGAAGATTTTGCAGAAATAAACCAATGTAAAAATTTCTAACTAGCATTATAGCTAAAGCTATATATGAGCAATGTTTACAGTGTGTTAGGTATTTTATGTTGGACAACCAAACACAACTTGTTGGCTGAGTTTCTCAAATAAGGCATTATTTTGAAACGAGATTACAAAAACAGGATTTTGGACAAAGCAATTGATATATTTGAGCAATGCTATTTAAATCACACAAAAACTTTGGAAAACCTGGGTGTCCTAAATGATGTATCCTGGAATATTAAACATTTTTCATTTTGACGGATATAGGCGCTTATGGTCTTAATTTGAAAATAATCAGCGCCAAATGAAACAGTTATTCAACGATAACATCGACGATTGATAAAAGTCAATGGTAAAACTAAAATGCATTCAGCATACTGCATGCTTCAATTCATTACGCAAAAATTCAAAATCTAATTATTACAGTAATTGCAATAAATTTATGTTCAATTAAAGCTGCGATTCTTTTCAAGAATATTTAATTGCTGTACATAATATTTTAGAAAACGACAAACCCATAACATGTCTTATAAAAATCTTTACCAGCAAATCATCCGATTTACCTTTTTAAGAGTAGCGAATATTTTTTATTGCTTCTATTTCCTAAATCAGTTGCTAGAGCCCATTTAAGTTTTACGTCAGCATCAATACTATTACTTTTTCATAAAAAAAAGTATTTCTGAAGCCTCAGGAGAGTAAGTTCAATAAAAGAAAATTGGAAAAATCCAAACTTGAAACCATGGACAAAAAACGTGTCAACTTTGATACCTCATATTTGTTTGCCAATTTGATCTAATTCTTGAAAACCTGTACAAGATTATTACGGTTGACCGGCTTAATTGGCCCCTATTGCAATTTGTTCTTCAAATAACTAGTTATAGCTAGTGATCTTCAAGCGGTAGACTAAAATATTATATTTAAATATAATTTAATAGACTACAAAAAAATTTTGCTTAATAAAATAGTTTTTGATGTATTTTTTATCATTTTAAATTTTTATTTGACAACTAAATAATACGCTATTACTACGTAAACCTTACGTAAAAATAAGTTTTCATCAGATCCAACCGCTGGTATACTTATAATTGTTTCTCTACCCAATCAGTGAAATTAGATCGAAAGTCTTTAGCTATATTTTAATTTAGCAAGCAACTCTTCCAAACATAATAACATATCGATTAATGCGGTAGGTACTTTCTACATAACACTATTACTCTTTTTAGTACAAGTATTTTCACTCACTAAGTTCACACAGTATTCAAGTATTCGCATAACAAACATAAATTATTTTTAGAGTTTAAAAATTTCTGGAAATTATTTCCCGAAGAATATTATAGTTTTTGTTTCTCAATAAATCGTTATATCTTACCACTAAACTAACACATTATTCTATTTAAAGCTTATTTCGACCACTTCAAGAAGCTACAATGATATCACTCATTTATAACCTACTTATACCTTTTACATTGTTAAAGCTTAGTCAATCACAAGTAGATATTTTCCAGAGATATTTTCCTGAACTGATAAATAGTGGAGATAATTTACTATTATTTTTCATTGGCGATGTTTTTCCCTCCATTGGTCACAATAACGGCTATTTTATTCAACAAGTATTGCTACGTTATATTTCCACAGCTAGTACATATTATTTATTTAACCGCCACTGTAAACCTGTAAGTGTGGTTCTAGTATCATCATTAGTTGCGTTTGACGTTTACCACGATTATGTTTATGAACCATGGCTAAACGTTAACATCAAAACAACAACCATACTTATTATTATTAACTCCAATACAGAATATATAAATAAGGAACAATCATGTTTAGATTTATTATCATGTAAAAACCTTACAGGAAATATTTTAAGTAGCCCATCCATTAAACTAATGTTACAACTTTCTGATTCCGATAATTTAATGGACCCAGAGGGTATGTGTGCTTTGCAATGCTCTTCATTCTCAAAAGTTGAAACTAAAAGTTTTTTAAACTTCAAAAATTTCAATTTGGACAAACTTCATCAAATTCACAAAAAACTCTATTGGAATGCCAACAATGAAAAAATTTGGGCCCAAATAGAATACGTTTCTGGTTCATTTTACAAGGAAAGTAAAACTAAAAGTTTTTTATGCGACACAATTTACCAAACGCATAATTTCATCCCAATGCCCAGTGCTGCTTACTGTTGGGCTAAACAAATGTTGGCAAGTGAGTTGTCAAAAATTCATAACTTAACTTATAAGTATATTACTTTTCTTCGTGGAAACAACTTTATTGCAAACGATGTTAAATTTACGACACACAACATCAGAAATTCGCGGTATGAAGGCACGTATTAACAGTATTATTCAGGTTATACGTATCACTACTGTATGGATTCTAAGTTTAGAAATCAAACCTCTCAATTAGGATACGATACATTTATTAAACCTTTAAGTACTCATTGTTGGCTTGCCTTCATTTTTGTCTGGCTTGTTGTCACTATATATTACACGTTTAAACACAAGTTTGAAAATATACTTAACTGGTGCTACAAATTTATACATCAGTGGATAGAATCCTTCTATTTGCTATCATGCTCTGGTGTTAAACTTAAACATTATGGAGCTCTAGTAACTTTGCTTACATTTACAAGTTTTCTATTTTGGGAACTTTATCAAAATGAAATCACTGGCCTTACAATAACAGAAGACAAGGTTCTGCCTTTGCCAACGAACAATGCCCTTTTTGAGTCTGGGTATAGACTACGAGTTTGGAACTGTTTTAATGATAGCGTTGATGCCACCAAATATTATTGTGCACGTGGTCAAACATTAACTTACTACGATTATGTTAGTAAGGAATTATGTTGGCGACGGCAGTCTCGATGGAATAAATGGCATATGCTTCAAGATACAGCAACGTATAAAAACGAGTACGGTGCATCACTAAAGTGCTTATATGTTCAAGAAGATATTGACATTCAGCCATGGTTCCTAGTGATTTCAACAAGTAATCGGTTGTGGATGATGCAAACTGTTGAACGAGTTCATGAGGGTGGATTTATGACAAAGTGGAATGATTGGGCTTTCTATTCTGAAATTAATGGAA
This sequence comes from Entomobrya cf. arborea Gr-Col-00668, assembly GCA_034699025.1. Classification (NCBI taxonomy): domain Eukaryota; kingdom Metazoa; phylum Arthropoda; class Collembola; order Entomobryomorpha; family Entomobryidae; genus Entomobrya; species Entomobrya cf. arborea Gr-Col-00668. Next base: position 4,881 of record JAQIWN010004792.1, on the reverse strand, counting down.
ATAAAACCAAGTTTATAGAACAGTCAAGAGAGAACGTTGCTGATTCTATACAACAAAAGCATTTATGGGCGGTGATGATTTTGTTTGTAATGATTTGTTTATTCTCAGTTTGTGTACTGATTTGCGAGATTGTTTGTGGATACTGTAATATGACTATTCTGGAACGATTTTATTGTAGAAAAGGAATAACAACTGTTTTAAATCAATATTTATGTCAAACTTTTAACCTTCTAAAGCACAGCTACAAATGCGTTAAAAAAAGTTGAAAGATTGAAAAGGTTAACTTTGGCCTCCGGAGACCCTACCAGCTATGCCCACACGAGTAGCATACCAAGGCCCTGGCCTTTCCAAGTTTGATAGTGAAGCCCTTCGATACTTTCAAGTTCTGAAGAAACATCCAAAGCAGATTAATATTTTGGGGATCACTTGTAAGGAATGCCCACTAGAGACAACGAGATTTTTTAATATTATCGAATTTCAACTTCATGCACAAATCAAGCACATTGAACCTGTTGCAGAAAGGCAAGCAAATTATAATTATGGCAACTGTAACAATCGCAATCGATCAACATTACAGAAATCTCAAAAGGTTTACACCTGCGAGGAGGAAGCATGGGGAAAGTAGTTTAAGTATAAAAGCAACCTTAAAGTTCACATGAACACCAACCATACCAAATCCTTGATAGATCCTCGAGTTGGAGTCGATTGTTAAATTTGTGGAAGGACTTATCAAAATCAAGTTTTTCTAAACCGACATATTAAATTGGAACATGCGGCGGAAGATGAAGCTGTTCTTAAAGTTGAGATGAAAACTTTTTGAGAAACTGTTAGAAAGAAAGTTATGTCAATAGCTAATATAGGGAAAGGAAACAAGAAATGATTTTGACGAAATCTTTTATTAAATTGACAAATATTTAAGCTGGCTAACAATTTTTTAAATTTAATCTCGAAAGTGGAAAGTTTTAATTAACAATTTTACGTAAAGCATGAATCTTTAACATAATTTATTAATAGCTCATTGTATATTGTTGTTATAACTATGTCACTAAAGTTAGATGTTTTTTAAAGCTGTCTCATTCAAGAAAATTTTAAGTAATTGATTTTTTTATTATTTTCTTTCAAGTTTCAACTTCTACATATTTTAATTTTTACGAAAAAAAACAAACAATAAAATGAGAATTTCTTTTATTTGTCTTGAATCCTGATTTACTAATCATTGTACCTATATTTTGGATAACGCTAAACCGTTCTTCTCAAATTCTTCCCGCAACTGACTAACGAAAGGTATTTATTGCGCCAACGAAAAAAATCAGTTATAATTAACTGCTCAAAACATAAAAAACATACACACGAACAAACACTTGTAGTACCTTTAATTCTATAAATGTGTCTTGTATCTAGGAAAGTTACCGAAAAATGTATGAATTAATTTCTTATGCGAATGCAAGCAAGTAAAATCATACAATACACTTTATTAGAACCTAATGTTAGGTACTTTTTGAAAAAAATATTCAGCTCTTCACTAGTATATATTTGTTCTGATTTGTGTTCTAAATAAGTACCTAGTCTGTAAATAGTTAAAAAAAAAGTTAGGCTCCACGTCAAGGAAAGCCTTTATAACGGAAGTAGTCTGTTTGTAGTTTGTTGGGTATTTATAATCGACACTCAAAGTATGTTTGTCCTACAATGATGTTTTTTTCGACGCAACCAGACAACGTATAAAGGTTTCAGTGCACATCGATATCAAATCGTTTGTTTTAAACAAAAACTGCCCTGGCTTAACCTGAAACAATCCTTATTCGATAATTTTGATGGACTACGATCATGCAGGTAGTATTTATCTCTTTGCTAATGAAATGGTAGAGATAGCTTGGGAAAGCTAAAGCCAAATTTTAATTAAGCAAAAAGCTATTCAAACATAAAAAACAACTCGATATATTTGGTATACCCTTTTGTAAACAAGTTATGTAGCCCATTTGAATAAATGTCATGACACTCTCTTAGCTAACACAGATTTAAGATATTCAAACAACCATCAAGAACTGTTTGAAGCATTTCTTTGTGCCTTTTTTCTGTATAACTGTTGTCCTTTGAATAAGGCTAATATGGTTACAAGTATTAACCAAATTATTTTGATTTTAGGAATAAGCACTGGTTGCATATCTGAAATTGATATTTTTAAAGTTCTTCTGCCTCAGTTAATATATAAGGGAGATAATGTCGTTTTATTCTTCATTGGTAATGTGTTTCCATCCATAGGTCACAACAACGGACACTTTATTCAACAAATAGTAATCACAAGTCAAAATTCCACTAAGCCAACATACTATTTATTCAATCGTCACTGTAAACCAGTCAGTTTGATTATTGCATCGTCAAGTCTTATACTTAAGGTCCAAAATAACGAAAAACACATTTTCCCACAAAACGTTTACACTAAAACAAGCACAGTGGTATTTCTTATTCACTTCAACTCTATAATCAAAAAATGTTTAATCAAATCACTGTGTAAATTCCACCAAACTCTTTTAAATGGCCCAGCACTAAAAATTGTTCTACATTTTTTGAATTTAGTTAGACAATTTGTCTGGAAAAGCTCTTATTTGCATTGAACACTGCTGTCCATCTACAAATAACCTAAATCAAAGTCTCTTTAATCTAAAACAGATTAATCAAGAGCAAATAATAAAATTTAACAAAATAATGTTTTGGAATACATATAATTTAAAAGTGCCCACATGGATACCATACACTTCCACCTATTTATTTTACGAAGAAAGCCAAACTAAAAGATTTACATGTGACCAAATTCATAAAACCCATTCCTTTTACTTGATGCCTAAAGCTGACTATTGTTGGGCAAAACAAATGTTGATAAGTGAACTAGCAAAAGCTCATAATTACACTGTGATAAATTTTACAACCATCCACGATAACAACTTTATTTCATACGACATTAAAGACACTTCTACAAACTTCAGTTACAACTGGTATGAAGGCATGTATTTGCAGTACTATTCTGGTTGGACTTATCACTACTGTCTTGACTCTCACATTAGGAATAAAACATCTCAATTAGGGTACGACACATTTGTTAAACCATTATGCATAAAATGTTGGATTATTTTTATTATTGCATGGCTTCTTGTAACAATATACTTTACATTGCTTAGTAAACTTGCCAGATTGCTAGATATAGGCATCAGGTTTCTGTATCAGTTCGTTGAATGTTTTTATTTATTAACATGTTCCGGTGTTAAGCTTCAACATAAGGGAGTTCTGATAGTTTGGCTGACGTTTTCAAGTTTATTCTTTTGGGAATATTACAAAAATCAAATGATTGGACTTACTATAGCAGAAGAAAAGATATTGCCGTTTGAAACAATAGATTCATTTTTTAAGTCTGGGTATAAAGCCGCCAGATTTGGTGAAAATACGGACTTAAATAATTCCACTAAATATTGCGTTCAGCGTGATTCTTCACTTTTAACGATAACAAATTATGACTATGTCAGTAAGAAACTGGGGTGGAAAGTACAATCTCGATGGAATATTTGGTACAAATACAAATATGCTGCAAGGTATAAACTAAAATATGGTCCATCAATAAAATGTTTTTATGTTCAAGAAGAGTTTGATACGGAATCATGGTTTATGGTGATATCCACAAATAACCGATTGTGGATGATGGAAACTGTTGAAAAATTTCGGGAGGGGGGATTTTATAGAAAATGGAACGAATGGGGGTTTTATTCTGAAGTTAATCAAAATAAGGATGAGTTTTTAGATCCAATTGTGGAGAAAGTTGCTGATTCCATACAACAAAAGAATTTATGGTCTGTTGTAACTTTGCTACAGTTCCTTTTCGTTTTATCAGTTTGTTTGTTGGTTTGTGAAATTATTTGTGGGTACTATGGGATGACTGTTCTTGAAAGATTTTATTTTGTAAAACGAATAAAAAGGTATGCTATAACTATCACTCAATGTTTAAAGTTCTAACAAACTTTTATACGAAAATAGACACGTTATTATATTGAAAAACAATATGTGTGTTTAATTATTGATATTCAATCCTACTCTATAAATCTTTTAATGCAAAACTTAAGTAGTCCTTGCCTGTCCTTGTTTGGTTCATAAGATATACCGTGTCCCTAAAATAGAATATAGCTACTAAAATATTTTATTACTTAAAAAATATGTATTTTATAATTTTAATATTTTATTTTTTGGAAAGCCTGAATCTTTAGAATTTTTTCAGTGCCAACTTTTAAGTTAAAAGTTCCCCCACTGAGGACCCAGAGGGGTCGATATGCAAAGTGTCCAAATTTAACATGGGTATGCATGGGTAGCAACAGACAGTTTAACTGGCAATTTCTGAAAGAAAAAGCATCAACACATGACATCGAACCGTCCTAAACGATAAAAGTGAAAATAAGAGACAAAATAACGCAAACTTCAATTTTCAGGAAGGCTTTGGCTCGTTCAGGTGGGGTCATAAGACTTGTCTTGAATTCTCCATGCAAATCTCCAAAAACATGGGTAGGCTTGGATAGCAACAGTTTCATTTTCGAATAAAATTTCCAGTTAACTTGTCTGTTGCTACCCATGCATACCCATGTTAAATTTGGACACTTTGCAGATCGACCCCTCTGGGTCCTTAGTGTGTGAACTTTGAACTTAAAAGTTGACACTAAAAAAATTCTAAAGATTCAGGTTTTCCAAAAAATAAAATATTAAAATTATAAAATTCGTATTTTTTAAGTAATTAAATATTTCAGTAGCTATATTGTATTCTGGGGACCCAGTATATGTATAAAGCTATCCCGAATAATTAAGAAAAGGATTTTCTAATTTATTTGAAACATGAATCAGTTTACCAAA
>JAQIWN010004791.1:0-10711 GCA_034699025.1 Entomobrya cf. arborea Gr-Col-00668 | reverse complement strand
ACCACGACAGAGTAAAAACAAGATGTTTCTTTTTGGACGAGGACGAAAAGTGAGAAGAGAAAAGTATAACTAAACTGTGGTTTATCCATTTCCTTATAGTTCCTATTTAGTGTGGTTAAAATAGCAAAATGTCATTCTAGTTTGGCAGTATACTTCCTTCATGTCTTGTTTTTGTTTTTTATTACCAATGCTAAAAATACTTACAAGTATACATGACTACGAGGCTTTTATTATCAATTTTATTATCTTCTCTGTTTTATTTCATTTGACAGCCCATCCCTCTTTCCGTCTTTTTTAGTTCTCATTTTTATCTACATTTTCTGCTGTGTTTAAATTAGAAGCAGATGACGACTCTAAACAAAGTGTATGATAACATATTTCATTGGTAGTATCGTAGATATTCAAATAAGATAATAACAATGACACCAAACTGTCTGGCAGTAAATCGACGTGTTGTTTTGATAACTGCCGCTCTGAGAGGACAGATGCTGATAGAAAATGTAGGGGAACGACAGTTTAAGGCGAGGTGATTGATAGCACAACAGTAAATATTTCATTATAGGCGATTTACTGCAAGTGATAATCATTGATCAAAGTTAAACACCGTATCTTCGTGAAAGTTCCCAATATGTATTTTTTATTACGGGACATTATAAAAAAGACAGACTTTCCGCAATTTCGTTTTTGGGTTTGATAGATTTTGTACGATTGTAGTAGAACTTTTAGACTGTTCTTTGTTTCGAGTTCTAGAGAATTTTAGTGTCGGCTTATTTGATAGGCAGCATGACGTTAGCAAAACGTTTTATGTGAAACGACCGTTGATTAAAATTATCTGATGGATTTGTATTACAAAACCATAATGTTTTCATTAAAAAGTGTGTAATAAAGTGTGTATTATAGACTTGCTACCGATCTTCAAGAATCAAGTTTATCTAGTTTTCAAATAAACGTGCAAACTTTACAAAAATATTTTCAATATTGGTGGGCGTGAGAATCCTACAAAAACAAATTCAAAATAGATACTTTTCTCTGGAAACGTCTTGGCGTACATAGCATATTCAATAGAAAAACTGAAACTTTATTCTTTTACACGAAATCATGACTGACCAAAAAACGTGGAATGCTATATACATGCATGCAAACGCTATTGGACTGACGTGCTAGCAGGAGTTCCAAAGTTTTTCTTTTTGTCTTTTTCCCAAACTTCTTAGCATCACACACATGCAATGGACCACGTAACGAACGATGTCATACCAAAATTTCAGCTAAAGTCCACACCCCGACTTCTATTTGACTTTTACAGTTTGGCTATCAAAAATCCTGGAAATCTTCCTGAAATGTCATCTACTCTAGCTAAACTTACCCGAAATTGTCCAACAAAAAGTACACTAATGGCAAGTATTTCTTGTAAGATTTTCGTAGAATAAAGCATTATTCATACTTTGTTCAAACACTTTACTAAGTCAATATCAATCGGTTTTCAAGTTCCACAAAAAACCTGCACTTATTATAGCCAAAGTTCGTAAATACATTCAATAAATAAATACATATACCTTAAATAAACATTCGTTTTTAATAACTTTAGTACAAAGTTCCTTAAATGTCCATCAACCAGAAATGCTTCACTCTTTATTTGTACAGCTGTACCTTTACCATCAAAGCTTTTACAGTTTTTCTATTCTTTCCTTAAAAAAATTCCACCACTCAGGTCCTGCTTAATATATTATACTGTTATATAAATACACATAATCTCCACTCATCCAAAAATAGAAATTCTAAAGAGCAATTCTAACCCATTCAAATATACACACTTGCTTCTCATCATATAATATTTCATCATATATAAACTTTCACCTTTTTCCCAGCAAGCAAATGATGATAAACGACCAGACCTACTTTTTCCTTCTAATCTTCTTCTTCCCTCTTCGAATGACGTCATTACTTTCTCCTTCCCCCTTTTGCACGCATCTCACGCACTTTCCTTTCCCACTTCCTCTACGCACTTTTCTCGGTATATAGATACATACGCAACCATAAAAGTCAGTGACCTTGGCCAGACCACACTACTGGAGAATCAAGATATATATATATTAGAGCCCCCACCATACTCCCTTAATACACGTGTAACCAAATGCTTCGGTTTTCTATTTCATTTTGCGTAATATCCGGTTCTGCCTGCGTACGCACTTACGCACGTACATAGCAACATATCTGAAAATAAGAAGCTTACCAGCATGGCAAAGCATACTTCTATATCCAACCAAACGAACAAAAAAATCTTTTTAACTTTATAGAGCATAGCTTCCAGAAAATCATTCACTTTTCTCGACAATTCCGCAGTAGAACGGTCTATATCCTTTGGAATTCATTCATGTTAAAAACAAGATAGAAAAAATAAAATAGAACAGAAAGTCATTCATGAGATAACTTTTTTTGTTATTTTGGTTTAAATCGCAGTTCCAGAAATCTATAAAATGCAATTTAGAATGGAAAGTTTTTTTTGTAAAACTTATGCATCACTTATCTTTTTGAAATTTATGTGCAAACACGTACAAAATAGAACCACACCCACAAGCATCCCATTCATCGTGATATACGTACCCACATAATATGACATGTCTTATGATACGATGAATTAAAGATTTTAAATTATTGGTATGCGGAATTTTATAGTAATTTATTAAAATATTCGTTACACCTTTAAAATTCAGAAGAGAAGATAGATGGGTGCTTTGAAGAATTAATGATTACTTTTTTACACCTGAATTAACACAATTTTAAGTCTATCAATCCAGTCAATTGGATAGTATCAAAACTACATCGCAAAAATATTACAAAAATATTGCGTTACTTTCTAAATTTTTATTGGCTTCCTTACCATTCAATCGACAAACATTCTTGCATATCTGAATAGCAAATAGGTAATAATCCCATGATTTCACCGTATTTTGTCAAGTCAAAACTGGATCATGCCATTGTCTGCAATATCTGTATGATTTAAATTTACAAAATATTTTTGCATTTCAATTTTCGTCAAAGAAAATAAAAATATACAAAATTGTAGAAGTCAGGGGCCAGGTCAAGGATTTCTTTAAACTCAAATCCAAAAATGCATTTCTTTGAAAAATTATTTCAACAAAAAAAATCAAGAAAAACAAAAATACAAAACCTTTCTGTTTGATTGACGGTTTCACTGCAATCCTTTTGTTGAATTTGATATATTTTCCTGTTAAAATTTTAATATTTATATTTTTAACTGCACAAGGTTGTATTGCGTTTTTTCGATACACGTGTATGCCTTTTATTTGATCTTTTTGTTTAACCCTTTTTCACCATTTTCCTACTAAAAATCAATGAAAAATACGCAAAAATTCTACACAATTTCTATCATGTGTAGCAGTCATGTATTGAGTCCTTGTTTTATGTGCACCTTTTGCCAGTATTTACATTTTTCATCATCACTTTACAAATCCATCCATCATTCACACAATTACAAAGACTCCATTGATTTTGTATAGTAATCAGTGGGATTTGTTGGAAATCAGATATTTTAATGAGATTTCCATTTCACACAAACAGAATGTACACACGAGCATTTACAATCCATTTGATCAAAAGGACACACACGCTCTGTACTAATATCCCCCGGTTTTCCTGCTTAGGCTGAGGTTTTCTACAGTTTTGCTATTGAATTACGTCAGTTCCCTATTTTGACTTGAGATCGTGGATATAACTATGCAGCTAGATATCCATCCATTTTCTCTTTGTAAATGCATCTTTGTACATCTTACAATAGTACGTGAAATAGTAGAACGTTGTAACAGCGTGGTCTCACTCTATAAGTAATGTCATCACAGAGGTCATAATTTTCCCCGCTGAATACTAATAAGCTTATAGAGTATTTTCATCGGAAATAAACCAAAATGCCTTTCACTTCCTAACTGGCAAAGTCATTATAATAATCATCTTTCCTCGCTCGCTTGCTTTGCTGATCTTTCATCAAAAAAGATATTCTATTATATTGGTGGGACAGTGCATGTGGCATTGACTTGACTTAAATTGAACATTTAAGTTCGGTTCGCTGCTACTCGTGGACGCGTGTGTATTCACTGACTGCCCAGTAAAAAGGAATAGAGAGGAACCAAAAGCGGTCGGCAATTTTCAGCTGGTCGAAATAATTTGTCGGCGTCCAAATAAATTTATGCTGGAAAATTTGTATAAGTTTTAATAATTGGACTATAAATTAAATCTATAAAAGTGTCATATTATAAATGAATATGGCGAAGATAATGAGGTGATGAAAAAGTGGAGGCAAGGCAATATACAAAGTCTATTAAATACAGATAGACATAGACAGACGGACATGTAGAAGAGTAACTTATGTAATAAAAATTATTGTAATTTTATGTGAAAGCTCGTGTTGTATACGTCAATAGTTAATTATGAAGATGGGGAAGAGGATAGAGTGTACGTACGTAGAATATAATATGTAGCATGTGTAGACTGGTCCATGACATCTAATCATCTGATCGTCATCGTCGGGATGATGTTGCGATGATAATTATTATCTTGATTGGAAATTAATGGAATTCTGGGAATAGTTGTACGTCATTTGAAAGCAAAGACAACTCCAATTTCACTCATGCACGATAAAATCACGCCGAAATACATGGTTTTCAAGTCTACTTCAATAAAAGTTGTATTGAAAAATCGCGTAATTCGGGTGTTAAGATGTGACATGTGGCGTTTTAAACGTTGTTGAAACAAAAAAGCCGAAATTCAAGATGATAAAAATTTGTTTACTGATTTTCAGTTTTGAAGTTAATGTACTTAACTCACTCGGTCAAACGTAAACAGCTCAATCAAATTGAAAAGACACCTGGGGTTTTTAAAGTTTTAAATTTATAGTGAAAAACAAATATTTTAAGTGGATTTTCTTGTCATTACAAATCAACAAGTAATAAAATATTTTCCTTTAACATGGCTTTCCAATAAGGTTTAAGGTAATTTAATTGGCCGGCGGAAAACAAGTAAACAGGTAGCACCATCAACAAAATTATTTTTCGATAATTTAACCAAAATCTTTGGAATCGTTTCCGAAAACAAAAGTAACATCATACCAAAATACGTAAACAAGTACAATTCTCGTATAATGCACTATTGTATTTTTCATACATTTTATCATTTCGAAATTATTTCAATCTTAATGTTATATACCTAATTGATTTCTTATCAAATCACAACATCTCCATCCATCCCTATTCCATCTTTTTTTCATTCAAATGACTAAATCTCATCTCCTGGTTTTAACTGGATCCTGTTGGCTCAAACCAACCAAACCCAAAAATTATACAACTTCTTATTCTTCCAAATACTACCTTTTCGATTTAAGCTAATAATAGCCATATAACAACTCAAACTCATCTCATTTCAAAATCTCTTTTTCTGTTGGTTTTTTGGGTGTGTGTGTGTGTATGTTTGTGATAGATCCGCTGTCAATGTACTTTGCCGATTCACTGACTAAATGGAACACGTATGTTAAATGTGCTTACTAAGAACATACGCCATTCCATACCACCAAACACACTTGCTCAATATATTCTTCTCTTCGCATCTCATCTCATCTTCTTCACCAGTTCACTTCAGTGGAGAATTAGCAAAAAAAAGAGTTTCAACTTTTCTGTAAGCACTGCCATACCACAAAACTTCTTGCACGGTAGACTGGTTGCATCCATCCGCATCTTTTATCTTAAAAGCAGCTGTACATCAATTGCGTGAAAAACATTAGCCCAATAAAATACTATCAAACGAAGAATGATGATGATGCATCTAAACTAATGCGAGGTTACTCTAGGTTTTATTTGGCACCTTTTTGCAAAATTTTAACGTCATTTTCCTTGATATCCTTAAAGGGTTAACATCTTTTTGATTGAAAAAGGTGTGTGAATCACTTGCAGATGTGTATTAAAAACATAAAAAAAGATTGGCGTGCAGCATCCTCTTTTACAGATGAGTAGGAAAGATAAAAAAATCAAAAGATTTCTTCAAAAGGATATCCTGATAATTAGGTATATAAACATTCATACACGCATTTACAAAATTCGTAACAAATGTTCATTTACACCTATCTAGACGGATCTCTCAAGAAGAAAAAAAACTTCCGTTCTTCTTCTGTAATTTTTCAAGCTGTGGCTTGGCTGTGACATAATGTTCCAAGACATAGTAAATACGTCACATGACGTAAACAAGAAATTGCTGATTCATATATAAAGCTAATAAAGCAATAACCATTTCAATAATTTCATGTGCATAATATCCATATATTTTGTTTGTGAATGTAGTAACATGGTATAGTGACCCCACACCACAGTGTGGTCAAAATACTACATTTCCTTTTTACTTTGGAAATGAACAGCTTATCGACATCACTTATCTGAAAAAAAATAAACATGTATTCATATTTTTTTCTTTGGAAGATCAAAGGCTCATAACATTAAGAAAAATACAATTACATAACAAAATTGCACAGTCTACTTGGTCTTTTGACCACTGCACTTATGCAAGATATTGCTACCAATGTTACTGTTGTGATTTTGTATTACGTACGACAAACAACCCTATTAGGTAGATATGTGTATTGTGTATTCTTTAAAAAAAGATGCACGACAAAATATCAATGTCATCTTGAACGTCATTCATCCTCCAAATCCAATCCACTATCATTGCATTGCGTTTTTATCGACCACCCGTTTACTTTTGTGCTACCATCATTTATTGTATTGACAACTCTCCATATATATTTATAGTTTAGTAATCTCTTGTGTACATGACAAGTAAACAAACAGTACCAAGAATTCCACATAAATTGTTCCAATATATCTATTTCTGACTACCTACACACACACACTTTACAAAAATAATTGGATTATGATTATGTTTATCATTCTTTTCCACTTGCTGTCCACGCGTATTGTTAGAGTTACTATTACGCAAAACAAATATACCCGTTATACCCAGGGTTAAACTGGGAGAATTCGAATAAGAATTTGCACTCTTATTAAATTGTAATTAGCTATTTACTTCTTGGTTTAAACCGGATTTAATAGTAATCTCATCCATTGTGGGTTTTACTATATTAGGCTAAAAATAAACATAAATCTAAGTCAAATAAAACTGCAAATATAAAACGTAGTAAACAAATTGTTTGCTTTGGATGAGAACATAAGGGAATATTCGTAATGGGGGTTCTTTTCCTAGAACGGAATCATTTTTAAAAGTTCTAAGCGCCAGACGTTCTAACGTATGTCAGCTCACAGCTTCTAGACGAACAACAATGTACAATGTGTACTATGTGACCAATCGAAGGTGTAAGAAAGGTAAAAACTCAAGAGTCGTCATGTTATACAAACAAGCAAATCGTAGTATACCACGAAATAGCAAACGCAATATATAGCCTTGTTTACCACTCTCAAATTTCTGTAGGGTGCTTCTTCTTTATTCTAGAAAAAATCATGACAAAAACAAAGGTATTAAGTTTCATTTTTATTATTGATGTTGATCTTCTGAAGATTACTAAAAAGCAATAATAATCGTAATTTATCTATTTACTTTTTTCATTTGTAAGGCTTTATCATTGAAATGCAGCCAAAATTTTTAATAAAAGGAATGCAGTGTCGTGGGAAGATTTAGGAAGAAATAAAATATAAGCAATTTATAACTTGTTTTTATTGCGACGAGAAGAGAGTCCATATTAATTCAAATGACTCATGTAATATTTTTTCTAATTGTTTTATATTATTTGGTAGAGATTTTAATCTATCCAGGACGCAAATAAGATATACATACGTAGATTTACGTCAATCAAACAAAAAATATTTTGGTTCCGGATTTCAACAAGAAAAAAACTGAAACTGATCGACGGATCGAGTGAATAATATTTTTTTGGGTGACAGTAGAATATTAAAATGAGTCACAATAAGTCATTCACTCAAATAGTTAGAAATGCAGATTTACACACTCATCGATATACTCGTCATTGTCTACCAGTGAAACAAAACATTGATGCGGGTTTCTAGGTACAATAAATTATGCGTAAATTTGTACAGTTCTATGCATTTGAAATGGTTCATTAGCACTGGGCAAGTAACGTAGATAAATCAGACTTCTTCAAAAGAATTTGTTGACGATAAAGACACAAACTAACGTCATTGTCTTGAAAATGGAGTGAAATTGATACATTTGTACTTATAGTTTTACCCATGCATATAGACTATTAAAGTTCAGTACACCGTTTTTCATTTTTTATTGCTTTTTTTGTATGTTTTTATGCAAAATGGAAAAATTCATTCAAAAGTGTCATCGAACGAAGCAAAAGAATAGTAAAATATTCGGAATGGAATTCTCACAAAAAATGACGTTAGAATTCCTACGTATTCTTCAGATCAAATTTTCAAAAAACAATTGTAATTGGTAACTTGAAACTTTTCCAAACTGGGTTTCAACTTTTCTTAATATTTCATAAATATTTCAAATACAGGAAGACTTACGACAAGACAATGCAATGGATAATTACGACAGGACAATTTTAAAACCTTTTTTAAGAAAAAAAACTTTCGCAAAGTAAGGCAATTTGATTAAAGCGTAGTATTGCATTGCCACAAAAAATCTGCTTGCGTAGATCCCACTTTCGCAGAATTCGCACGACAAGCCACGCTATACCACAAGCTCCTTTTAATCCAGCTTTGGGTCAGGGTAAATCAATGTCACGTCAAAAGATATCTTATTCATGAACAAGCGTCAATGAATTTTTTCGTACAAAAAATGAATCATATGAAATTTAATTTTACGCGTGGCCACTGCTGGCTATACACTTTTTAATTTTTTTACCTCAATTTAGAATTTCTATCCCTTCTCAATTCTCTGAAAAAGTTTAACCAGTTCATTATGATGATGAACTATCATGATACAAATTTTGATAACGTCACTGATTTATCAAACATTGTAATGATCGTGATCGTATTGCAATTGTAATTGCAAATAGATGCAGTTGGCACATACACTACACTAGCTCATAATATCGTTTACCTGATCTAAATACATAAATAAAAAATAAGTGCATTCCATAAAAAAATTTACTGACGTCACAAATTTATTGTGAAAATACCTCTAAGCAATGAAATAGCTACCATGTATACTTAAAATACGTACTTAAATTGCACCATATCGTAAATCTATCTTCTGTTCTGTCTAAGATTAAGTTTTATAGTAGTAGCTTTTAAAGGAAAAATTTACATTAAAATTACCATCTTTATTTTTTCCTGTTATAAACCTTCATATTTATTATTATGGGCTTGTAAAGTAAACATTCTTTCACCATTTGTTATAGTTTTGATAAATTTAACAACACTATTAAATTTTTTAGACAAGGTCATTATTTCTTTTCAAAACTTAAGTCGCTTCTCCAGGAAACCAATAAAGTGAAAAAACCATAAAACAGTTACTTTCTATTGTGGGTTTTAAACGCCTGACATTTCGATCTACACTTTTATTTGACTCGTGTAAGTTATTGACCTTCTTTCAAAATTGACCTGTCACGGCCAAACTTATTAAAAAACGTCATCACATCAACGAAATTCTTATGAAAGATCACCTCTGAATGTACATATATTTATATATGTATAATTTTTTATTGATGTTGATGTTTACTGGTAGAAGTAATTACAATTACTTTCAGCCTCAGCCTTTTTATTATTTTCAGGAGCTCAGGTGTGCAAATGACGCTAGCCGCTTGAGCGATCAATTTTCTAAATTGATGTTCTGTTTTAAAGAATTAACCGCCTCTTTAGCCACTATATGTCCATATTACATAGTCCAATTTACCATGCTCTTATGGACATCAGTATCAATGTCCTATTTCATCATAAACATCAGACGCACACATGAGTAGTTACATAAGTTATCGTACGTTATCTCTCGACTAGGGTTCAAGAAACGGAAATGTACATAAACATCTCTGTGATGGAATTTCATAGACCTATAAGTACCTATCCATATGCTAGACATATAAATTCCCTGTAAAGTGCACACACAAACAAGTATACTCAAAAATAGAAAAAAAGGATCATCAAAAATAGACAAGTCCTTCGCGTTCTTCCTTCCTTCCTTCCGAGATCTAACCTTTTCCATACTTTGATGCTCTGAGCCTGGATGAGTCTGTGATGCGATCGGATGACACGACAATATGACATGACATGCCATAAAAATGCGATCATTAAAAATATAGTGAACACGAGGAGCTTAGATCCTGTTTACAAACTTTTTCTTCTTACGATTTTCCCACACAGCAGGACAACACACCCTGTATTTATCTAGTATTTATTAAATGGAAACTTCCCACACAAAGGCGTAGAGCGTAGGTATTTAAACTAAAGAGACAAGACAATGAAAAAATGTGCCTCGTGTTTCAATTTTCTTTTAAAAAAATATATAAGACAAAAGGTTGCTTAATTTCTTTGAAGACCTTAACGATATTTTTGGATTATTTATTTTTACGCTAAAGTGGATAAAAATAAATCAAAACAATTATTTTTTTCTTGAAACTCGAACTTAACTATTTCCGGTTTAAAAAACGTTCAAAAAAATAATAAGTGGAATCAAACTCTTCAAAAAACAGTACGTGTTTGGCCACGCACCGTACGCACATTTTTCATTC
>JAQIWN010004790.1:0-10712 GCA_034699025.1 Entomobrya cf. arborea Gr-Col-00668 | reverse complement strand
ATGCTCGCACACTATGATTTTCAATGTTGACTCCAAAGTTGAGTATTCATGCCTGATGTACCGTCTCGTCTCCAACAATTTCTAAGAAAGCAGTATTCTTTTCACAGTCTGGGATTTGTGCACTTTTTGTTATTGCAATAATATTCTCCGTAAAATAAGGAGAAAGCCAATTACAAAGAGGAAATTTCTAACAAAGTGGTAAGGTTATTAATGATGGTTTTAGGAAGAATTACTTTTATAGTTGGCAAAATACATTAATGTTTATTTGGAGTAGATATAACCTGCAGCATCTTTTAGGAATTGGCCAAGTAAACTCATATAAGAGCAATGTCGAGTTTTTCTGTCGGTGATGTAACTTTTACGAAACCTCAACTAGGGAATTCGAATTGTACCTTAGATCGCACGCACTAGAAATAAAAGCTGTCAGGTCCCAAATATTTAGCTGCTGCCATTAGTGCGATGGGTGGCTTTTAAAAACGGCGACAATAGGGCTAAATAAGTTACCCTTGTTAACCGACCCAGGGCACTTTAGCTTCTTATTTGGCTACTTGTCTACAATTACTCACTAGCTATTTATTGCAATCAGATAAAAGTAAGTAATATCAAAGGAAATTACTTTATGAGCACCAATTTATCGGAATCAACATGCTCTATTAAATAAAGGTTGACCGTGTCTCAGCTACATTGTTAGTTTGGCTTCTTATTTCAAGAAACTAGACCCCTTTCTTAAATCAATTAACAATCTACAAGACAATTACAAAAGAAACTGCGTAGTTGTCATTTCATGTTGTACTAAGAACTAACAGAAAAGAAGAAAAAAATATTTCGTAACTGTGAGGCATTTTTTACTTATTTCCAAGATACGGAACGAGACATTTTTATATTTTTTCGGCAACTAAATTGACTAACTTGTTTTATACGAAGACATGTAGTTAGTTTAACGTGACATAACTTTGATCGCAGCAGTGTAGTAGCAGTACAATCCTAAATACATCTCGGGAAGCGAATAAATTTCGAGCTAAAATATTTTATGTTACATTAAATAACCAAGCGTATTCCATCACAAGAATTTGAAAATTGGATGAATTTATTCCTTGAATATACCTAACACACGTGACGTACTTCGCCATTTTGAAAAGTACCTGGAACCAGGAAACCATTTCGGCCTATTTCACGATTCTTTCAAGTTTCGTCTTGGTTTTTAGTTTTAAAATGGAAATGAAGCGAATCCCATTCCTCTCATTCCAACTAACTCAAGAATGGCGAAGAACTATCAACCGAAAGTCCTCTTGGTGGATTTCGTACCTTTTATATTTTCTTTTTAGAGATACGAGTACGATTGTTGACTTGGCTTAACTTTGTTACATTGCTGAGATTCGATATTGTGGCTTTAGGGCCCATATTTGGTTGCTTGATTTATAGCTTGTCTTCTTTGTCGATAACTTTCGATTTAAAAAAACTAAAATCCAAGAAGAAAAGAAGTAGCATATTCCATTACTAAATACTTATAATAATTTGACTTCCTTTTATACTCTAAAACCCATTCCATCTTGATCAATTTGAAGACGAAATTTATCATCCTCTTTACCCGTTTCACCAATAAACCTTATCAATCTCTGTGATAGATTATAGATGGACAAGTTCATGGAAATAAGTAAGTACAACTGACAGATACATTTTCTTTTTAAAAACTTTGTAGCTTTTTGTAAACATTGTAAATTGACAAAATTGAAAGGATTTTCATTTTTATTTTCTTTCTATATTTTCCCTCTTTATTTTGAAGATTCTATTCGATGTATTTAGCTTGTAATGTTTTGCTTCGGATGTTTCCATTTCCTTTTTATTGTAACAAATTTATAGGATACATTTCAAAATATGGCTACTTGGAAAAGAAGGTTATGTAAATATTTTTCTAAATACATACTTTAAATGAGGCAACAAGCGGCTTTTAGTAAGCGAACACATTTACATATTTTGAGTCTGAAAGCTCGAATTTTAAGGACAAAACTACATGTATGTATGCCTGTATGTATACATATTACAAATATCTTGGAATAGAAAGGCCCAGAACTGATTTCAAAACAAAATTTATATATTTTTTAAAAATATTATTCTATTGTAACCCCATACTAATACTCTCAACTACTGAAGAGACAATTTTAAAAAGTTTTCAGTTTGCTTGCAAGCAACAAAAATATTATTAAATCGCAAAATTCTGATTCTCTTTTGCCCTTATAATTGCTTACCTAATATGACTGCGACATTATAATTTATCCTGACATGAAAAATTAAAATAAGTCTGCTTCATGTGGGTCATAATTTGATACCATTTGCCATAAAGGTAAATCTGTGAGCCCACTCAGTATACGAGATGCAGTAAATGGACAAAATGGAGCAAGGCAAGTACGTTATGTGACTGAGATGATTTGAAGTGACTTTCTTCCTTTACCATCCAACTTTTGTATGCAGCCATGTAGAGCCAATCTTGTGCATTTTCCCTCAAACATTTATTTGGACTTTTCCATCCTCCTTCTCCAATTCTTGCTTTCCGTCTTTCAGGTCTTTCCCGTCACAAAAAAACACAATATTCTCATTACCACCGCAAACTTTTCCATTGACATCCCCGATTTTCATTGTTTTCTTTTGAGATTCCCAAATGGGTATAATGGATTTGGCGTTCTTTATATATGATGCGTGTCTCGAATTTAAAATAAACTTTCTTGCTACTCGTACTTTATTGACATTATCGCATTGCATTCACCGCACTCTCTTCCACAGAGCGTGTAGTTTTGACAAATACGAAAGGAAGAGAAAAAAGATTTGAACAGTTCAGGGCGTTAAGAAAAATTATTAGGGATTTGTGCAGGCAAAACCTTGTAGTACATATTGTGCTGACAGGATTGTGGCTGGTGTATCATGTTGCGGGAAACCACAATTTCAAACTCCTACACATTTTGGTACTTTCCACCCACTTTGATTTCTCGCCAGGAGAAATTACAAAAAGTTCACAAAGAATTGAAAGGACCAAATTGGATAAATGAATTTAACTCTAAAGAATTGGAGGCAGACCGAACCACAATGCTTCATCTGTCGAAAATGATGACGATGAAAAGTCTAAATGTGGCTTATTCACACTGCACCACATGACGAAAATAAAAGACTGCATCCAATGAACGCCCAGAAGCTATATGCTGTCTGTTCTTTTGGCTTTTCAACAAAAAAAAGCTTGTGGTACTAAAGACAAATTACAATTTTCTTCTTCTTGATTGATTTTGATTTCTATCTGTGAAATCTGTTCCCTTTTGATGAATGGCGGAAATCTAATATCAGACAAGGCATTTCTGTTTTAGTCTTGAAGGTCTGGATCACTCAAAGTGACGAAGATGAAGCTTTTGTAAAGCCTGCTTGAATGGTACAAGTGTAAGGTGAAGCAGCGTACACATAAATATATGCTATTCCAATTATGATCATTCGAACGTTTGGAATTTTGCCCTTTGTGAGATAGATTTATGGCTGACAGTATGCAGACAAAGAAAGATGAATGTACTTAGAGGTTGAGCTTACGAGGGAAGTGCCCCAAGATATTTTAACAAAAACGCTTGATACTCCGACAATAGTATCACACTAATATAAGGTATATAACTGTCAAACCGTTTGTCTCCATGGCCCTGCGTTCCTGAGTTACATGACTTTGAGTATTTGGCTTTAGCATAGCTGCGCGTAAGTCATATCATTTTTGCTCATATGTAGACCCCTTTTGTAAGCTTGTAGGAGTTTAGGAATCATAATTTTATATATTTAGCTCAATTCTCACATGTTTTAGATCAATTTGTTGGCAATGCTTAAAATTGTAAACAAGATTATATAAGAGTGGAATTTAAAACCTACAACGAAACGACCTACTTTTAAAATTACTACTAAAACAGATTTATAATATATCAATTAAAAAATTAGTGCAACAAAATACAAAAAATACCAAAGAAAATGATTATTAACTCAAATGAGCTTGCAAAAGGGTTCTACATATGAGCAAAAATGTTAAGACTAACACGCAGCAATGCTAAATACTCAAAGTCATGTAACTCAGGAACGCAGGGCCATGGAGACAAACGGTTTGGCAGTTATATACCTTATATTAGTGTGATACTATGGTCGGAGTGTCAAGCGTTTTTGTTAAAATATCTTGGGGTACTTCCCTCGTTAGTATTTTTTACATTAGACCCTTCGAAACTAAGATTTTAGTAAAGAATGCTTTTTAAGCTAGAGACCTTTATCAGCTTGTAGCAGCACAAAAATAAAGTAAACTTCTATTAAAACCAAGTCGCTAGGAATTACAGAGTATACAGTTTTTAGTGATCTTATCACATCCCACAAATCCAGCAAACACTTTAAATTGAAGTATATGCGATTCCCTATCATTTTTGCCTCTTCTCTTGCAGTTTTTGCTTCTATAAAACACTATTATTATACACTTGAGTACAATACTCGACACGTTAAAAGATTTCTTTAACCCGGTACAGCAAAGCCACCACACCGTATCATCATTGCAGTATAGTAGTCGACCCGGTACAATGCTAATATTCAACCGCATTTTTTTCTATTTATTCACTCACTTCACTTTATTGACTTACTTTACATAAGAACATTCCTCTTTCCATGTCCGCGTTACAAATTTGCTTGGATGAAAAAAGATGGCAATAAAAAAACGAAATTGAATTTCCACTTTTATTACCATTTTTAGTAGTAATTTTCGTGCAACTGCTCCATAAACGGGCGGCTTACTCATATACACTCACAAAGCAGAATGAGTTGAGTGAGCGTGTACATGTTATTATAGTCGAACGGAATAAATCTGAATTCAAATAGGGTATTACTTTAGCTATTTGCCATTTACCATTGCAACACAACCAACAAGTCATGTCACTTTGCTTTGGTGGTGGTGTGCTACTGTGAAATGAATGATGACGCTTTTTTGTTAGTTGATTCCATCGTAAACTCTTTTAAATTGGGATAGGTTGGCTGGCTGCCGTTGATTGTAGATCGAGATATTCCATGCAAGCAAATCAGTGACAAAAATAATTTTATAGATTTATAAAAACTATTTAAATATATCGGAGCGCATTATTTATGTAAGCATTACTGAGCATTACATTTGTAATGAACAACGCATGTACCCATCTACCTCCATCACTTCAAGTACATTAGAGGTGTATATTTAAACCATATTTTCAATTTGGATAATAATATGTATGAAGGCCCTTTCAGTTTTTTCCTCTCTTGTCTGGTTTGACATTCATGAATTCATTGTCAGATTAAATGACATGTCGCTGGCACAAAATCTTCTTTTTTTCGGTTGTTGTGTTGAATCCTCTCCTCTTTTAATTGCGCCGCACCGGGTTAAGATAGATGGAGTGCAATTTAAAAAATGCCAAAGTATCATTAGATCAATCACACTCCTCTTCTTCGATACCGTGTGGGGAAGAAAGGGTTAAAGAAACGAAGCACTCGCCCTTTTCTTCTCAAAATTACATACTGTATGGCTGTACATTTAATTTTGCATTATGATGATGCGAAGTGGTGTTGACAGTAACATATTTTATGTATTTGACATTTCTTTATCACTATCACTGAATATAAACTATAAACCATATGTTTTATTTGGACAAAGGATGGGAGGTAGATGATAAGAATCAAGTTTCAGCTGCAAATTCATTATCATGATGAAAGTGTTTTTGTCACATTTTAGACGTAGACATAGTCTATATTATATATTATATTGTTTTTTTCACGAATAGTAGCTAGGTCTAGATATAAAACAATAATAATTGTTAGATCAGGCATATGACAGTTTTTACTGACGATGAGCAAAATATGCATACAAAGTATTCATTTATACATAAAATATGCATAGTTTCGTCAGTTCAGAAGTAATCTTTTAAAACTTATCTAATACTACCAAGTTTCATGTTGGCATTTTTTCTGTATGATCAGTGATAGCAGAAATCTTTTTACTTGTATCTTCATTTAACAGCGAACTATGACATGGAGCAAGGCCTTACTTCTGACATTCAACTAATAAATCATAAAACATGATGTCCTATGAAGACAATGCAATTGGAAACATGTAATTTTATGCAAGTACACGGCGATGAAATGACAAAAAGTAAAGCGAAGGCTTAAATGTAATGATATTTCGGTAAATCTAAACAAGATTTGATGCAATATGTGTAGTTACGTTGTTTGGAGTGAACTTCATATTTTTTGAAAGATGAAAAATGACATGACGGAAAAATGAAGAGAAATGACAACAAAAGTGAAAACTGGCTGCTTTATTTAAACTTTTAATATAAAATCAAGAGCCAGTGTAAATATAATAATAGCTTGTAGCGAAATTGGAAAAACAGATTTTATCTTTTACCATATTCCCTTGTTTCGTTGAGGTATACAAAGGACAGAGATGAGATATATGTATCTATTGTGACGGCATGACGAGGAGTAATGGAGTATGATGACAGGATACAGTGAGCGGTGATGCACGGGCGGAAAAGGTAAAAAGTTGCCATCTGGACTTGGCAGTGACTAGATATGCAGCTGGTGCCATAAAACCTATTTTTATACCTAAAAAATAATTATATTATACCTACAGCCCTGTATGCACTTGTGTTTTGCCGTATGTGGCACTCTTCAACTCCCAAGTTGAGAGTTTCAACTCTCAGTTGTTTCCTTGCTTGGAAAGTGGATTAATACAGGAAATTATACAGAAAGAAATGATGAAAGTTGAAAAAGTGGGAAGGAAGGAAGGATGGAAAGAAATTGGTTTGAAAGACAAGAAGACAATAAAAGGTTATGCTGCATGGACACGCACCAAGGCACAATAGACTATCGTTTCCTTTATTTTCATTACTTTTCCCAGATAGACTTTCCGATTTATCTTGACCTTGTGCCTTGCAAAACACTCATGCAGACAGTATTCAGAAAAGGTGTATTTTCGTATTCACAATAAGTGTTAGTTTAACTCTTACAATATCACATATTAGGTTACAGTACAGTTACACATATACAAAATATAGTAGGTCAATGGGAGAATCGAGAATCTATTGAACCTGAATAATTTTATCGTACAAAACTATGTAGTTGGAATGCAAACACTTTATCAAGTTCAACATGTTATGAGGACATTTGCCATTATAGTATCTTCCTACAAACATAACATTACACAGAGTTTATTATCTGATTCAGCTTG
Source organism: Entomobrya cf. arborea Gr-Col-00668 (assembly GCA_034699025.1). Taxonomy (NCBI): domain Eukaryota; kingdom Metazoa; phylum Arthropoda; class Collembola; order Entomobryomorpha; family Entomobryidae; genus Entomobrya; species Entomobrya cf. arborea Gr-Col-00668. Next base: position 3,469 of record JAQIWN010004790.1, on the reverse strand, counting down.
CATTTATGTATGATTCAGATACGATCTAATGTTTTCCAAGTATTTATGAACACAACATTTCAGTCCAAAATACAAAACCGAATTGTGTGAGAACAGTTGTCTTGCTGTCGTCGTATACGTGTAGAAAGAATGTAATTGTTTGTACTGTTATGACCTTACAGCAAACAAACTCGGAAAGAACTTTTGGAATGATAATGGAGCTATTATTTTCTCTGCTAAATTAACCTAGTCAAGTATGTCTATAAATGTTCAAAAACAAGGCTATAAGTGTAATTACTACACTATGCACTATAGTATTGAAAATAATACAATGTTCGACACTATAATAGTGAGGTTTGTCGTTTTTTGGTATACATTGGTAATAGGCACCCTTTTGGGAGGGATTGAGGTGGGTCCAGTTCTAAAATATACGTGTAGTATCAACATATTTTTCTGGAGTAAATTACAGTTACTTACAATAAATACGTTCGGGAAATCCTTATTTTACTCAGGGCATTCGTTTTCGCTTCTTATTTCTTTCAGCGACTTAGGTCATTAATTACGATTCCATTTTTATGCTACACAATAGCAATCACCACTCATTATTCCTATTTCGCACTCCATGGCATTTAACGCATATATTAGATATAAGTTCGGAATGCCCTACATTTACATTTCGAAACTCGAAATGCCAAACAGCAAACGTGCAACTGTGTAACCTCTTAGACATTACATTTCTAATAGTAATGTATAATGTTAGGTACTCACAATCAGTCTAAAGATATCTAAATATAGTAAATGGACTTAATTGATGAATCAATTTATGATAATATTGGCACGAAAAGTCTTCACATAGCCATTTTTAGAAAATGTTGCTTGACTAAGGAATATACGTGGGTAATTTAATATGCATAATGCAGCGTATAGACGGCCAGACTGACAGTGCAATTAAATTTTTTCCGTCCGACTGCCCGTCTTTCCGTTTGGATGTGAACGTCTGCTATAAAACATTCATATTTTCTTTTTTACACCGATTTAACACTTATATAGTAATTGACACGCGCTGCATATGTTTGTTCATTTGTTACACACCAGATCACCAGAACAATGTAAAATAGTATGAACGAATACTCTTTGTTATAAATTTTGTATTTATTTGTAAAATGCTGGCATGTCATATAGTCATATGGCCATCGTTTTCATATTTCATCCAAAATAAATACACAATGGCCACACATGCAAGACTCATTATAACAGCCACATTATATATAAATAGATATGAAGAGAAAACCCAGCCCTGTCCTCGGATTAGTAGGTTCCAGAAAGAGACTTAAATGTTTAACCGGAAATAAGTCTGTTTGTCCAACTGTCTATTGTTCGCAAAGCGACTAGTGCGAAATGATTTTTTTTACGAATTTCTGACAAACCAAAGAAAATTCCTGTACAACAGGTTTAACTAGCTTTTTATTTTATTTTGTAACTTCATCTCGGCTTCAAGAGTGCCAAGTAAAGGGAAACCAATACATAACTTTTTGTTTCTATTCGCATCTATTTTCCATTTGATATTCTCTTCGAATTTTATGAGTTGCCCGATATTTTCGATTTATATGTTGATGCGATAAACACGTGCATGAGAGTATACCTACGTAAAATTATGAATACTGTAAAACATAATCTTTGGAAAATTACAATAATATTGGAGCATCAATGCAATAAATAATCATTGAAAAACTAAAAAATATATTATTTTACGAGTTCTGTTTTAGTGAAGCAAGAACTGGCAGCATATTGTATAATAATCAACATTGCTGATTTCTTTTATTTTTAGGACATTCGTGGTCCGACGAGGAGAGAGAGAAAATCAGCAAAAATTAAATATCAAAGTGAAGGTTGCAACACAATACCGACAAGACGTTCACAACTGGCCAATATCAATTTATTTCCAATTTCATATCTAATATTGCAAATTGCAAAAGCTGTGGTACAACAAGGAAAATGCTAAAACCAGTAGACTAGGATGTTTCGTTATTACCTCCTTTCATGTACAATTTTGCGTGAAATGAAGAGTTAACACCACAACGACTACAATTCGTAGTTTTATTTCTTTCGCCACACACGAACACTCATAACATCGTTTTATGTATTTTGCTTCATTTGTGTATAATACGGTTTTTGAAGAAATTCCTCTCCTTGTTTTTCCCCCTTTTTATTCGTCCGAAATTCGGGCTCGTAAAACAAATGCAATAAAAATAAAACTCACACAATCAGAATCAAATCAACTATATTACCTTTCTTCCTTTACTATTTACACTGGCTTGTAGTGTTGTATAACGTCGCGCTTCAAACAAGAGGGATCGAAATAATTTTTAGATCGCACAGCAGACAAAAGTGGTAGCGGTTGGTAGTTGGTAAGTTGGTAGTAGGCCAGGTGTTATCACCTTGAGACAATCATCACAGGGTATTTGGCATATATGTATGTCATATGTACATTTACTTGCGAAACATTATTTAACATATTCCACAATCACAATGACCACCGCCACCTCTAACAAAGCCATCTCATATTTTTACTTGTAAATCCCTCTTGAATTGCATTCAGGTCAGAAGAAAGAAAATGATAAAACAAAATAAAGGTTGTACAAGGACGTTTTGGAATCTTATGAAATAATGTTGCTCAGTAAAAAAACTTTCCGTTTATTTCTGACACATAACATACGATATGGAAAAAACCAGCGGGATTCTCTCTTTTCCTTTTCACATATGTCATAAAAAGAGGCTACACTACACACGTACTTTGTCTTTGAAGTGAGTTTTAGAGAACTGACAGTCAATAGTGCAAAAAACTTTAAATCGCTACAACTGAGTTTCCAGTTATGTTGCAATACTTACTTGTGAAAATGCAAATATCAAAAGCAACATCTTCACATAATCAATAATATCAGATGAACAATATTTTTATTTTCTTTATTTCCTAATAACAGATATCTGAAAAGGGAACGTACACGTTGCATGCAATACAAAACGTAGCCTGTAACGTTTGAGGGCTTTGTTTTTTGTTATATTAAACCGTATATTTGTATTTCTCTACTGAATGTATATGTTTGAGAATAGCGAAAGTATTGACTGGCACATATGAGCACGATATTTCTCCAGTTTCATTCACTCTTTCTCGATTTTCCATTTTTTCCCCAGAGAGGAAATAAAACGACAGGATAATTAAGATTGAGATATGCGAAAGCATTTTTCTAATCTAATATGTTTGCAAAAAGAATTTCAAGGGGAAAAAGGGATAAAACAGTGAGTAGAATACAATATGGGGATTGAATTTTTTGCATAATGCTCAGAAAGATTCTCTCTAAGCTCTCAACATTACGGTTTCTACACAGAAAACACTATCTGCAAGTCTTCATAAAAATTTTATGAAATTCAGCACGTTGTTGTGCAGAGAAGGGTTTTTATTTACAACACTTACATTAATGTTTTTTATTGT
>JAQIWN010004789.1:0-10712 GCA_034699025.1 Entomobrya cf. arborea Gr-Col-00668 | reverse complement strand
CTTTTGAGTGCTACTTCCTAAAATCGAAAAAAGTTATGTACATGTGGAGTAGTAAAAGCGTAACGCAAGCATTTACTTTTAGCTTTGCTGGGCATCAGTCACCCGAGTCTAAACATGTGGTTCCACTTTAAAAGTCACTCAACAGATTTTACAACCATGGTGTATCTTTTCGTGACCTTGTTTCAGACATTTCCGGTTGTGGTAAAATGAATAATGAATATATTATTTTTCTAGTTTTGTCAACTTTTCATTTTATTTTGACATTCGGATGTGTGGGGTCCAGCCAGACATGATAGGAGAGGGTGACTAAGTTGTTTTAAATTATGTCAAAACAATGCACTCGTTTTGAATAGATAATTCTTTGCTATATTCTATATACCCGCAATAAGAAGACAAGGACCAAATTTATCCAATTTTATCACCAAAAAGAAGTTTGATTAAGCATAAAAATTAATTTGATTTTAATTCTGAGTTGTTAATTATGCACAATGGAGTTATACTAATCCAAATATACATAAACGTCACACTTTTTTTTAGAAAAACTGAACAAGCCTGCCAAATCATCACAAAATATAAGACGACCACATTGTACAGTAGTCTAGTAAGTCGAGCGGAAAGCTATTTGGTTTTCATTGTTTTTTCATAAACAACTTTCATACAAAGCTTATTCTATGCTCATTATCATGCAACCACGCAAGATAGCATGCGGAAAATTTTATTGTTGGTGTTGTTGGTACATAAACACACAGTATTATTAAAAATTCATACAAAAAGGTTCAACAAACAATGTGTAATAAGCAAACCTGGTTTGACACTAACTACTTTACTACTAGCGTTGACTTTTTTGGTAAAAATTTATGTGCTGCAGCAACTTGATAATGTTTTGTTGTGGGAGGAAGACATGCTTTTACATAACGAACGTCTTATAATACCCCATAAAATGTGACTTGTTCTGACAATACAAGCCTACCTATTTGCTTTTAAGAGAAACGAATAAAAATTCGAGGAACGCATTATCAAAGTATTTCTTTTTTCTTCTGCTACGCCATGCCCTTTTCAAATAAAAAGAAAGAAATAATTGTGGTTGAATGTTGAAAATGGAAAGACGCGAAACCATAAAGTTTGATGCAGACGTTTTTACTGCTGTACGAGAGTGTGTGTGATGAAGAGAGATGTTATGTTAGTATGCCAAAAAGTCTATACAAAACATAATCTCAGGGGGGAAGACGCTGCCAACCAAAGGAAAAGCAGCTGAAATTTTAGACTCAATTCATCCTTCCCTTTTTTGAAAATGGTGAACATGATAGGCGGTACTCTTCTCTGTGTTCATGGATTGTATGTTTATTGAAATCGAATACAGAAAATGAGAAAGAAACATGAGTCTTTTACATGCTATATTTTTATTTTCCTTTGAGATTCACTGAGATTCGTTAGAATAAAAAGTTGGTACACAGTACACAAAACACACAGACAAATAAATTCTATATAATAAATTTCTTCTTATAACTTTCTGAATCTCTCTCTCTCTCTATCTGTCTGCATATAATAAAGTCTGGACTACTGACTTGACTACTGTTGACTGTGATGAGGTGACTGTTTATTAGGAAGTTGTATTTTTGATGTTCCTCACTACTGCTACTTCTGCTCTTGCGTGTGATGATGATAATTATGCGATGTGATGCTCGAGCTGAGTTTTTTTTTCTCTATAACCATCTAGGTATATACGTACATAATGTTGACCTGAACTTAAAGCTAAAAACATACTGATGTGATATGCAGTTGATTGTGAATTGGTGTTCAAAAAAATTCTTCGTTTCTTCTATTTACAATCAGACACGGAGAGAGAGATACATTCATATATCCCATAGAACTTTTGCTTGTCAAAAAGAAAACAATTCTATTCTGCTTGCCTGCCTCAGTTTAGCTGGCTGGTTGGCTTGAACTGCTCTTTCCTTCCTTCTCCTTCACTCTCTCTGTAGCCCCATCACCACTAATGAAGGGTTGCCCATGGCAACTCTTCGTTTCCTTCATTTCTCTCTTCTCTTTGGAACCTCGCTTCTCTTTATTACTATCTGAGAGAACGACTTAAAATTCTCTTCTATTTACACATCATATGTACTCTTTCAAGAAATACCCGAGAGAGAACTTGATCATCGACATTACATCATCACCAATATACAATATCACTATTGCCACCGCCACCACCACCATCAATATCAATGAGAAAATGCAAAGATGTGAAATAACCGTATCGTATATATGTAAACTATTATGCGAGCTTCAGCATTACACAAATCTTCTCGTCTTTCCTTACTTTTTCGTCTTGTCTAAGTTACTTCAGAGATTTGTCAGAGAAAATTCACAATTTTATCGCCTTAAACTTGGAATAAAAGAGTCACACACAAGGACTTACCCCACTTCATATAAATATTCAAGAGGGCTACAGTACGGTACAAAGTGATTTACTTTAGAGCGTATAATTTGTATTATATTTGAGTTTCTATATAATTTATATTCTAACACAAACAAAACATTTTTATATACGAATTTATTACAAGAAAATATATAATATTTTTGAGCCTATAAAATAATGGCTGCAATGAGGAAAAAGATGTACAATGGATTTGTTGGTTTACTGATTATTGCTCAGCTCGGAGAAGATTTTTTTTCTCTAGTGGTTTTGTCGACGAGGAAAAGGAGAAAATTAAAAATATCTCCCAATAAATCTTAACATTGAAATCTGTCTACTACGTACTTTCTTTACTGTTCTCACGCATGACAAAATAACATAAATGCATACACACCAAAAACTAAATAATTTATCATCAGATCAGGCACGATTGAAAAGCTCTTTTTCCAATAATTTATATCTATTCATTTTTTGAAAGCTTTACATATATTAACAATAAAAATGAATGAGCAAGCTCTCGACAAGATAAGGTGCACAATTTTATTGTTATTGTAAAGTTAACGATAAAGAGCGAATTCCTGTTTTTTTGGTTGTTTTGTCAAATCTGAAAAATACGATGTTATAAACCCGTCCAATGCAAAAAAAAATCAAGGTTTATTAAAAGGGAGTCCTTCATAACTTCGTGTAGGTACGTAAGAAAATCTATTATTTTTATTGTTACGATAACTTGATAACACATTATATTGCAGTGAAATTATCTACCAAAAATATGTGCTAGTGCTAACATTTTTTGATGATTTGGCGAACGACATGTGGGAACTAGTTGGTCAGACGGCCATTATTTTTTGACCATCATTATATTTCTGTAGATATCATGTTTCACGTGCAAACACACAGGTTATCAAGCTTGGATTCTCAATTTATGAAAATATAATGTTGCCTATTTAACAAGAACAAGAGCCCGGTGGTCATCAAGATAAATATTACGGTGGCTAGAGGTATGCTCAGTCAAAACGCATGCTTTTTTTCAAGTTATCAGCGTTAGTACTTTTTCAAAATGTTGTACTGGTCATCATCAGTTTCTAAAAGATTTATGCTGACAAGTAAGGATCCCACCGCACTGTACAAGGCATATCGTATCATCTTCTTCGTGCAGTGTACATGGCACTTCGTTTCGAAGAAGAAAGTAAGTTTCTCAAAAATTTTATTAACATGTAGGTATGCTTAGTTGCCTGTTGGTGATCGAAACTAACAAGCAGAAATATTGCTACGAATGATATGTGAGTGACAAGAATCCACTTTGTTATTTAGGAATCATTAGTTCTTCCCATTGGATCGTTATAACAAAGAACTATATAGTCAACAGTCAACTATACTATTATATTATGCATGGACCCATAATAAAAATATGAGTCTGCAAACTTACTATAAGCTTTTTTGTTACTTAAAGTTGTTGAGTTGTAAAGTACTGCTTACTTGGAAATTATTCCATGTACGAAAAGTGGGATTTACGTTAAAACAATGCTGTAAATAATCTATAGGATGACTGCCTTTTTGCTTGAGTGACTTGCTGACAATTCTCATTTGACTTGGTTCAATGCTTAGATACACAATACACACCTTTAAGTATGCATATTATGCTTATTCGATAAACCAGACAAGTATCATCATAAATAAATGACTCATGTTGGCTAATAATACAAGAGAATCTCTAACAGTTCAGTGAGTGGAATAAGCATTATCATTATCATCATACATACATACATATATTCACAGATGAGTACGTTTAGTTGAAATGGATAGATAGTGCGTATTTTCATATCTCCAAAATAAATGCCGGCATGACTCCAATCACACGACTAGAGTACTGCAAAACAAGCGTGGATAGTTATCATCATGAAAACTGATTCGTGCCTGGCAGCTGTAAGCTAATTGGACGAAGAGTTGGGAGTACATGAGAGATTTATGAAATTTTAAAATTCTTGTTAGTATTTTATTTTACTTAGCACAACTCCTTCGTCTTCAACTCTCCCACTTTCTTTTTACTCGTGTCTCAAAAGTTTTTTTTTATATTGAACCCAAAGCATATATTATGTACATACATATTATATATATGTTTGTATCTATTGGTGCATGAATGAGTTGTTTAATTCTGATATAATGAGGGATTCTCCAAAAGTTTATTATCTTACCTAAATTTTGAGTTAAATGTTGCATGGCTGGAGGAGTGGTAGCACCCAGTTCAATGATAGAACCAATGTTTCCGTCTACATTTGGTTCCTTCCGTTTTCTCGGTCTCCCTTTTTGGCCGGAACCAGCTCCGTTGTAAAATGCAGAGGCAGGGTGTGCGGGATGATGAGGGGGTGTGTGGTGGTGAGCATTGTGGTGATGTTGGTGAGGACTATTTGGTGTCATATGAGGTGGCGGCGGAGATGAGGCAGAGTTTTCATCCAAAACCATCTCATAATGTTTTTGGCAGTAAAGTACTGAATTACGCATCCCAAAGTGATCACCTATTACATCACACAAGCAATAGAACGTTGACTTTTAAACGACGAGAAGCAGCAATTATCGTAAAAACTTTAAAGCTCATTTGCAAAGCAAACAGTGGAGCAATAAAATATAAAAGCTATGTAGTAAACCCGAACCCGAATGCAATTAAATTTTATTTCGCTGTTCCCTTTAATTATTATATATTTCATTTTAATCGATCATCCAATTTGCTCACCTTTATTCAGAACACGTTGACATACACCACAGACAAAACAGTTGAGATGATAGACTAGATCTTTTGCTCTCATTATGAGCTCCTGAGAACCAATTCCGTGTCCGCATCGGGCGCAGGCACGTCTTGGTAATTGTTGGTATGTTCTGTAAATAAAAAGAGAAAAATATTTTGAGTTTAAATGATGATGCTCTTTTGTCGTTTTTATTCCGGTAGAAATATGAAACCTTTTAAAAATTACAACAACTAAACAATTTTCTCAGAAAAAAATAATTATTAGTATTATCTTTCTATCAACTTGGTTTATTTTTTACACACACGCATAACATTTTTGAACACATTAGTCCGGTTGTAAAATTATCCATCTACTAAACAAGTACGAAATGGAATAGTACGGGATACATATGTCATCATATTTTTTCTTTTTCTTACGTTGGGTGCTGAAACCCCCTGATTTTCTGCCTGTCATACCCTGAATCTGATAATATACTTCCAGTTCCAAGTAATCTCAAGAAAAATATTTTATATATGTATACTTTGTTGCATGCATGCTTGCACTAAAATGAAACAGTTTTCCTAAGAGAAACTTGGACACAGCCTATTCAACAGCGTGGTGCTAATGAGACAAGTAAAAAAGGCAAGGCTCCCTCCCTTTTCACAGGTAGATTACTGGTAATAATCATTTGTCAGGTGAAAAAAGGTGAGCTCACAGGTTGCCATTGTTGTTGACTTGTGAATGTGAATGAATAGCTCGAAAAGGTTCCCTCTCATCAAATATTTATCTTTTTGTACAAAATGTGGAAGTAGGAATGACATGTGCCTGGGCGTAGCAAGAATACAATAAGTGGTGCGAGCGACTACTGGATTAGTATGTCTTTTGCACTTGTTCCCACAAATTTAATCAAGTTATCACCACAATCAATAAGAAAAAATGCGTATTTTACACAAAATTCGACTGGAGGAAATGTTGAAATTTTTCGTCGCCAATTTGGATTAGCAGTTGTACAAAGGTTTAAATTTGAATCACTTACGATAACATGTTAGAAATTCGCAGACCGCTTTTTTTCTTCCAAACAAACAATGTATTTAGTATTTTTTTGTACCAGCACCACCGCACTAGAACATTAATTCTTTATGCTCACACATTTTAGGGTAAAAATACACGACATTTGGCCCAATTCACAACATTCAAAAAAAGCCATTGATAACCTGAATATCAAAAAACAAGACACCCTCCCTCACTCCTCTTTAACATCGACTGACTACCGACAGAACTGATAGCAATCAGTCCATTTTTTTGACATCTGTAGCAAATAATAATTTCATCAGGTGTGTGTCTATTTTTTCCACTACAAATGTGCGATATGTTATACTCCACTCCAATCAATCGTATAATTATGACACACAAGTAGCTAAAGCATTATTAACATGTCATGCCTTTTCTCTCCTCTTATCTCAAGTTCCCCCTTTTCTCCCTCTCATGTTAATGTTGAATATTTGATCAGACAGGTAGTTTTTCTTGGTTGGGTTTCTTGTTTGGTAACAAGAGAAAACCTGAAAATATTAGTAAGGGGAGATATTCACACAAAAAAAGCTACGATGGCGGTGGTGGTGGTACATTTTACTACATTTCAATTTTTTATGAATATTTCGTCAAGTTGCCACATGTGTCATATTTATCTCGTTTTCTTTTCTCCACTTTTTACGAACAAACTACAGGAGAAAAACGGACAGTAAAGAGAACACATAGTCTGGCTGGATTTTTTCATTTTTTAGGGTTAGTTCAATCACCGGACCAAATTGGCATGTCCCTTGTTGTCACTTTTGCTTACAAGATGATGATGATGATAGCACACCATTTTTCCAACATGCCTCTCTTTTTAAAATACCTACCCAACCTTTGTCTGCTTGTTATCTAGTTGACATGCTTGGTATTTCTCACTTTATTCATTTTTATTGTTGATGATAGGGTTTTTTTAAAAAATAATGCGCTTGTACTTGTATTCGTGCATGTCTTTTTATGCTGCTCCTAGTTAGCATGAATGAAGTACTTTTCAAAATGACATGCCATTGTTTCATAAAAACCTGATGATGGACTTTTCGTCAAACTATTTTTTTAATAGAATTTAACTTGTAGAGAAGCGCATTCCCTCTGCCACAAATCAAAAGGAAGAGTTTTTTTCAACTGTTTCTGGCACTCGGCTTTTTATCATTATATTTTTTTCTGTAAATAAGGATGGTATTATAAGGTTAGTCAAGTAGTTACAATTAAATGCGTTCTCATCATGACAGGTGAATGTCAGCAGCTTGGCATATTACTCTTGTGCAGTTTTCATACACAATAGATTCAATTTTTCTAAATAATTCAATTGAAAACCGCTAACAAGTGGTTCGGTTCTCATTTAAAAAAAACATGAAAAGAATTTAAAGGGGTTCATCCATCCAACAAATATTAAAAATGAACTGAAAGGTAACATGATGATTTATATAACAGAAGATATTTTCAGCAACTCAACATGTACTAGTAGAAAAAAAATGTACAACAACAAAACAGACCTATATTATTATTTTTATTTCATATTCTCTTCTGATAATAGCTTAATATAAATCATATTTGAAGCTATTTTAATTACCCTTTCATTTCTTCATCAAAGCCAACTCATTCTGATGGTCACTGTAATTTTAACCGTATTAAAAATGTGCTAAAGTTTGATGTACCTATACATGGATGTGGGTGTCACTTCGATTAATATCCTATTTTTTATATCATGCAATATATTATTACCTTTTACTAACTGACCGACACAATTTACTTACATTGGTGCAATGTCATTATATGATTCTTCTCATGCTATACCCCTGATTATATGAAAAGTGTCTCATCATCATCATCACTATATTTTACCTTTTCAGTAATATGGAGAATAAAACTCCTTTTGAAACACAGTTACCTTTTAATTAGCCGATACGGCCATGTCGATATGATGGCATGGAACTCTCATTTATATAGCATCAAATTAAAAAGACCTTTTATGATTATTGTTCAATTTTAGAGTTTTTCCTTCATTAGTGACTGCATTAAGTAGTAGTGCACGGTTTAGTTTTGGCTAAGCGTATAAAAAACGGTGTGCAAAATTTTTAGTTCTCATCCTTTTTTTTACATTCATGTTACATTTTACCTTTTAAATTTCAAACAATATATTTTTTACCATGCTATAAATTACACGATGCTATTTGATATGAAATGGTGATAAATACATATAAAGGGGTAATATTAAACCATATAAACTTTTATGTGCTTGCTTATGCGAATAAAGGGTTCTCTGTGCCAGGTCTTCCGGGTAATCACTTTATTACTACCTTGATGAAATCAATTAATTTAGAAAAACACACAATTCCATAATAAGCTATTAACTATACACGTTTTTCTAAGGTGAGAGAATGGCATCACCAACAAACAGCAGAAGAAACTGGCATCTTAACATGCTAACGGATATTATCTAACACAAACACACCACACAGCAATGATCCGAATAACGGCTGAAAGAAATAATTAAACATCCATGTTTGTACATCTCTCACAGTGCTTGCTACCACCACCAGCATACCAGGTAAAAAAACTGAATATTAAAGTAAAATTTGTTCATAAATTGTTCAGTTTTATTTGAAGGTGAAAATAATGGAAAAAGGGGAAACAAGCCAACTAACAAGAATATACACAAACCAACAGGGAGTTTGATGCTTTGATGATTGTATCTTTTTACCTATTCATATTTTATTTTGATGTACGTACATATGTACCTACATCTTAATGAATGAAAGCACAATTAAAATGAGAGGACATAATAGATATGATGGTGCCAACAAGTTATTTTTTGTTTGGAAAATGAGACCACCAAAGGTGTAAACGATTATGTTAGCGTCACTCCATCAGTAGTTTTGAGCAAACAAAAAACAAGGTAAAAGTTTTTATTGGTATATGTTTAAACTATAACTTATTTATGTTCTTTAAAAACGAATTTCCAAAGTTAAATAAGCGTATATCCAACAGTCTACATGCTACAGCACACGATAGCAAACCTTTTCTCATGAATATTCATGCAAAATATAAACAAGCAAAAACTGCAATAATCAAAAGCTTGAGAAAAATTGAAGTCAATTCGATCCCGGTGGCATTCAAATAAAAACACATGAATTGTTTCCCTAATTAATTATTCCTTTTGAAATCAATTACATCACAAATGGAAAGACGATGAGCAGCCGTGGTCGCTGGCTTAGTCAAAGATCCACCTGGATTGGATCTGGATTGCACTTGCACAGTCAATCATTCTCCGCCAAATAATGATAGAGCTTTAGCCAAGAGAATGGACGTGTTCAAATTCTCATCATCAACCCAGATCAACCCTTCATCATGTTATTCATTATCCATCCCTTCCTTCTTCCTATTCATTATAAACCTTTCATTCATTTTTTTCTGGGTTGTACATTAGCTTATCAATGTGAAAATGTTCGCACATTATTTTGATTAACATTTAGTGAACATTAGGTAATCATAATGTAACATGCTTTTGCCTTGGCTCTATAATAATATGTTTGGTTGTTATGAGCTGAGGTTTTAACTGAAAGAGCATGAAATCAGGTAATAATGATAACACAATGGCATCTTGAGAGAGAATGAAACGTTGTTTTGTAGTCAAAGTTCAGTTTCTCTCAATCATCCGATCATCATCATGTCCAAAGGTCTACAAAAAATTACATGGTTCTCTTTTCATGCTCTTGTTTTTTTGTGCGTATTGTGTTACAAGAAGCGTAAGTGCAAAAAATATATGACCAACAGGAGGGCAGTGACAATATTGTCACCCTATTAGCTACTGTTCTGAAAGAACCAGTTTCGCTAGTTGTTTTACTTTATTATCTGCTTTGTATAACTGCAAAAAGGATTTTTCGTGCTTACATCAAACACAAATCAGCAGCGGAAAAATGATGATGAAGAGAAAATTAGAGTTTTAAAGTTACATTTTACGTACTTCAAGTTTGATTTGATTCTTAGAATTAAATCGTCGGGTTTTGTGTAGTGCGCATTACGTTGAAAAATGTGTATACCTACATGTACAAGAGCGAATTCATAATTTAAAGTCGATCATTTTTATGAGCTAGCATGAATAGTCTTGTTTGTTCACCAATGAAAATAATAAAAACTACATGGGTTTTTATGCCAATTCCACCGGAATTACGTTTTCATTTTAGAATGAGCACTGCGTCTAGGGGAGACTTAAATTAATGTCATTGTAAAGAAAATCTACTGTTTTTCTTATTTCTCCAATTATGAAATACTCAGAAATTAGAGTATATTTTTAAAAGTAGAATACATTCAATGAAATAATTACTTTTTTATAACTTCTAAAATCGTTTACTAACAACTGGACATTGAAATTCTATTTCATATTCGATCCACAGCATTTTCATATTTTATCAATACACAGATCTCCAGTACTCCAGTGTTGTATTATTCTATTTTGTAGTTCAGGCATAGCCACACTTGTAATCTGCATGTACTGAAAGGCTCATTTAAACATA
>JAQIWN010004788.1:0-10713 GCA_034699025.1 Entomobrya cf. arborea Gr-Col-00668 | reverse complement strand
GTGTTTAAGCGAAATGTACTTAAATGGCATTCCTTATTTCACCCAAGTATTTTTGGTACCCGTACAAAATATTAAGCTGTATACAAAACATAGTGTGTAATATTTTACTCATGTTAGCACAATTAGTGGTATCGAATAACTACTATTAGTATAATTTCGTACATACAAGCTTTTTGCCACTTTCATGATGCTAATGTGCTGCAAAAATTAAAAGCAAGTTTCTGATTGTATTCCTACTACAACCCATTATGTATTCCGTATCTACTTTTCTAAATGCGTTATTGTAAATTTTAAATTACCAATAACTCAAAAATTAAGTAAATTTCATCCTACTTCATATAATGTGTGTCTTGTGTACATATATAGAAGCGAATAAAAATCGACATTTAACAAAGCATAAAGAGAGGAAATATTTTCTGTTATAAAATGGCGTTTATGTACATTACATTACATAATTACATCTACTTACTACCAACTACGCACTACTTCTCTACAGAGGTCAGCTAAGTATAAAAAATATAACTGCATTATAGCATATTTAATTGGAATCCATTTTGGATGAAAAATATTGCAAGGTCCTTTTTTTAATTTTATGCATGAATTGAAAATGTTAGTACGGAGAAATAAACACCTTCCAAGGAATTCATCCTGTCTGGGCATCTCATCATAGTCGTACAGGTTGACAAGCAGATTCTGCCCTATTTCCTCTACCATCATCTGAAGTGTGGTGATTTCATTCAATAAAAAATTTCCATTGTTAGGAATGATCACACGTTGTCCACATTATGTAAATTTAAAATTTTCACAAAGATATTTTTGTAATAAATGAATTTTTTGGCATACAAAACATGTATATATATAACAGTAATATAGTATTTCTGTATATCAAGACAGTAGTTTTGATGTGGTTGTGAAAAGTCAAAGAACGAACCTCGCAATAGTAATCCCATTTTGGAGTAACTGTATTGTTAATGATTTTGCTTTTAAAGCTTTGTGCACCAACAGACAAAACCACGTAGGGATCCGATTTTCCCATGCCCAGTACACCAATCTATGTCAAAACATAAAATGTCATTTATTAAAAACGTAAAATTTCCAATGGTGAATGATGTGAATTGAATAATGTGAGTTACAATGCGTGAATGACTATTTTCAGTATAAATATATATATTTTTAAATTGCTTTACATCTTTCTTTAAAAGATTTCTTGCTTCAACTGCGCATATCCTTATGACCCCTTGTGGTCTCAGGGCGCATGTTTCCCTCGGATTAACGTCTTCAGCCAGCTGAATAAACATTTTATTCGGTAGCACGCACCTGGTTTTGAAAAAAATCAATAAAATATTGGCTTCTGTGGTTTGACGTATTATGAAACAGAAATCTAAAAGCTACAAATCTAAAATTCATATCTATATTTACATCGCGGCAATTTGTTCTTGAACAATTCTCCGCATCAAGTCAGCCAACCCAGGCATATCTAATACGTCTGCAATGCCGATCAGGTTGAAATCGAGGGAAGGTGGGTTCAAGAAGAAGTATTGAACACCACCAATAAGTGGCATTTGATTTATCAAAGGCTTCATCACTAGAAAACAATATTTTTGCTGGTTAATTATTAGGAATTCTAACTAGCATACAATATAGGTTAAAAGTTAACCAGAAATTACCTAATCGGAGAGTTCCATGAAGCTATTAATTAGAACAAACAATACATACAAGTGGATTACGAAGGGTTTTCATAACGTGCATTTAAATATTTTTGAGAACGAATGTTTGTACCTGCAAATCTTTAATTCCAGCTCTCATCTTAGAAAGTGAGAATCTCACGTCGCAGTCTCCTGCGTAAATCACCTAAATAATTACCAACATAATTCAATACATACTGTCATTTCATGGCTTCCGTCAAATTTTTCGTTGTAAAGTGAAAGATTTTCATTTGGCTGACTGTACCTCCATATCCATAATGATCTCATTCCTGTCAGTTCTCTTTTCATCATAAACTTTCACTCCACGCACCCGAAGAGGTGTATCTCCTAAAATTACTTTTTCGAATCGGAAAGATCCCATTTTATAACTATTAGCAAGCGTGTCACG
The DNA here is from genome assembly GCA_034699025.1 of Entomobrya cf. arborea Gr-Col-00668. Taxonomy (NCBI): domain Eukaryota; kingdom Metazoa; phylum Arthropoda; class Collembola; order Entomobryomorpha; family Entomobryidae; genus Entomobrya; species Entomobrya cf. arborea Gr-Col-00668. Next base: position 8,619 of record JAQIWN010004788.1, on the reverse strand, counting down.
AAGACCAGGTTCAATAGACTGAACAACTAATTCATAAACGTAATGATTAATCCTTGGCCACAATTGTCTGAAACAAGATGATTTATTATGTCATAAAACATAGCATGCAAATTGATTTTAGTAGCAATTGTAAACCATATCATTATGAAAAAAGTGGTGAAGTCTTACTTAATTATCATGTTAAGCCATTCGGCTCTCTCTACATCAGGGAATACCACCCATGAAGGCAAATTGTCTCCAAGTCTTGCCAATATAATCTCACGCTCATCTCCTTTCGCAGCAGCTTGTGCAATTGCTCGTTTCGCGTCATGATGCCGTCTCCACTGGTCTCGAACAACCATAAGGACAATAGGCCCAACTAACCAGCCAACACTTATCTGATACGATGCAGAGATTATGCATACACATCAAAAAAACAAGACGGAAAAAGGCATGTAATGAACAATGTCACGATTAAAATAGCATTACCACAGGTGCCATGCATAATCTAATTAATCTTTCAACTTAAAATACGTCATTACCCGAAAGTATCCGAAAGCATAAATCAGTCCACAGGCCAAACATTTTTTAGCGAAAGAGAATATCCATGTCATGATTCCTGGTGGCTCCACAAACTTGTATTTCTTTTTCCTTTTTCCAATAGCATCAGGTCCAATCGCTTTAAATCCATCGCTTGGCGGCGGTGGTGGTACCGGAACAAGGGGCGCACCATCTCCTCCTGATCCTCCAGCCGTGTCAGCCATTTTGAAGGCTTTTGACACTCAACCAAGTACTTAAGTACTTCACACAACCACTACAATGTGCTAACACAATCCAATAAAATCCACTAACTTTTTTGTCATGTAGTGTAACTCGTTTAAACAAAGTTTCTCACAAAAACAAATTCTCTGTAACGTTTCCTGTTTTCAAGTTTATTTCACTGTTCCAAACTACATAAAACACAAATAAAAATTGAATTTCGAATGGGAACTCATGCGTATGACATATTTGAATAATTTTTAGATGTACAACATATTAGTATCTATAAAGGATCCCGACAAGCTATAAAAGAAATTGATTTTTACTGTACACAAAGACTATTATGTATTCATAAAAACCAACGACGCTGACTCTGACATGAGTATCGTCAATGCAGAATGTGGAGTGCGAGTGGGAAGAAAGTACACACTGCAGAGAGCATAAATGTTCCAAGAAAACTGACACACATGCAAGAGAATAAACTATTTTGTTCTATCTACGCAAAAGTGACTATTGGGAGTAGTTGGGCATTTCTTTTCATGTATTTTTGCAAACTTTTTTGTCTAACATAATGTATCCGTCTAGTAAAAATTCCTTTTTCGCAGAATCTCCCGTTGAATAACGCACACCACTGTCACAACGAAACATTAACTACATTTTTCGCTACTGCTGACACGAGAACGAGAGGGTAATTTTCTGATCAGTCATCACTCACCATCACGAGTTATAGCGAATCGTATGTTTTATAATAATGGCCGGAAAATAGTCAGTCTGAATGAGTTCTTGGAGTATTTTCTTTACTACTCTATTTTTTATTTGGAATGGTCGTATTGAGTAAATATACAAAATGTGCGTCTTTTCGTTTCTTTTCCAAGGTTTTGGGTTGTGCAAAATTCCGGCTTTCCAATTTTTGCAAGCATGCAAGTTCATACATAATATAGACAAAACAGAAGAGTGATTGTGGGAATTGGGAATATGGATATGCTTAAAAAATATTATGCACCGTGTAGCAGACCAAGCACACAATGAGATCGAAAACTACTAAAAAAAACCTCAAGAAAACATTCATAAAACTTTGCATTTACATTTAGAACCAAAGTTATTTATAGTGCTTACATCAAAAAAAGCTTATAGGGTTAGTAATACCAATCTGACTAACAACACAATTCGCTGATGATCAACAAACCTGTGGAAAGGATATTTTTGAGTTCATATGAAAAAAGATACTAAATGTAATGCAGACAGATATATACTGCTGGATCCTATATATTACAGCAGCTGTGTACTTGACTGAATCCTATGCCATGCCACATGGGTAATAATATGGTTTTCATTTTCACATCTGGATTTAGCTTCGATGCTTCATATGAAATGATCCGATATAATGTTTTGTAAATGGCCACGACTACATGACTTGTTTGTACTTGCTTTTCATGCTTTGTTCACAGTGGAGGACTGACTATTTCACATTTTTAGATGTAAAATCCGCTCACGTTGTATAAACAAGCTTTACTTATTATTGTGCGTTATGTATAATTTTATATTAAATTTGCACACGATTCATGATACTAGAGCCGGACAAATCTAGATTCCATAAAAATGCAAATTCTTGTTGTTTTGTTTGTTTTATGGGCATAATACACTTTAGTTAGTCACTAGTCAGTCAGTCATGCTTTACGTTTGCATTTTACATACATTCGTAATTTAGAGTTCAGTTTAGTATGATTAGGCTCTGGAGTTGTTTTCGCAAAGTAGCAGTGTAACATAATTCGTTATCATGATTAACTATCAGTGATTTAAAATTTAGCAACACCCAATTTTACTCACCTCGATCCTAACATATATGCCTGATTTTCTGATTCCAAGTTTACAATTTTGGTTTAAGTATCCATTTTATAGCGTACAGCTCGTTAGTCAAGTTCGCACTATATTTTTTGCATCTTTTATGAAAAAATACAATTTCCTGTTAATCTTTCACACTAAAAACGATATAGTAGAACTGGTGGCTGGTACTCGACTGACACTGCACTGTTTTGTACTATTAGAATAAATTGAAAGATGGGATTAGAATACAGTCTATACTTATCTCATTTTTGCTATAGGCTATTTAACTCTTTTACGACTGAGAATATGGGAAAATAAGGTCAACTTGTTTTTGTGGACACAGAAAATTCTTATGTTTGTGTTCTAAGGTAGTATACAGCCATAATGCATTCTACAGTGAACTGAAGTCATGAAACTTTTGTTGTATGGGTCTGTGTATATTCTGCACGTGTTCCTTTCCTTGTGAATTTGCGAAAAATCCTTGAGAAGATGACAGTCACACAAAATATATTGCATGTAGTGCTAGTCCATACCTTGTGAGCAAGCAAAGAGAACCTGCTATGCTGTCGTTTTCAGTCTCAGCATTTATCATCATCATCAAAAAATCACCAACTCGCTCACTACCAAGAACAATATGATGTTTTGTTTGTAATTGTAATAGATAAAAACCCGAAGCTTTGTGATATGGTACTTTTGAGCTTAACAATAAACTTCAGACTAAGGCTAAAATTATGAATTTGTCATAAGATTTTATCAGCTTTATCTGCAGAAGAGTCCATTTACATGTACACCTTTTTAGTGTAATTCAGGGGCAATGAGAATCATTCATATTGTAGAGAATTATCATTAGATAATGGATAACCTCGCTTCAATTGAATACTTAAAACAGTTTTATTATTATTTTACCTGGTTAACTTTTCTGTTAAAACCCATCATAGCATAACTCAGCACAGGTATAAAGGTTAATATACTTCAAATAAGGTAGGAACGTAAACAAGTTGCTGTTTGCTTAATTCATTAGTTTCATACAGACTAATCTACGCATTGCGGCGTTTTGCGTATTTGATAATTCAATTCGGTATTAAATAATTCACATGGATGAAGAGGTGGATCATTTATGGTTTTAAGAAACGACTTTACATGCAATAATAAAATCTTACCGTCGTAAGTAAATCTTTTCTATGCTTCGCTTGCAAAATGATGTCATCGAGTGTACCTGACTGGAGTGTGGCAAGGTGAACTTGACAAAAGAACTGCCTATGAATTCTTTTCGTGGCTGATCTCAGTGATCTCTAAACAAAAATGATGTAGTATGTAGTGCGTAAAACATTTGTATATTAAATATATGCAAGAGTACTAACTAACTACATGTTTCATCTAGTAGTATGCAGACATAATATTGGGAATCAGTACCGTAATGTGCAAAAATGACATAATTCAGGATTACAAATTAAATGGGATTTTTGCAGTGACTTTTACGTACTGCCGGCCGCTTATTAAAACTATCGTTCAAGCATTATATCAGTGTAAAAGGATAAGATGATAAATAAATATTTTTTATGAGGAAAATGTAAAATTGCCTTGAATTAAATAAGTACAAACATCATTTAAAAATTTTACTGACTTTGAGAAAACAAAACAAAAATTCAAAAAACATCAGAAGCCACCATGCGTTTGTTTTTACGGTGGTCTACGTCAAATAGCTTTTAGCCATATACCTATTTTCAAATTTGGGTGAATGGTTTGATTAATGTGTAGCATAATATGGTAAGCCTTACTGTACAATAATTCATGCACTAAACTTAGATGTTTGATGTGCAGTATAATTCTCTCATCTTGAAAATTTCTTAGAATTCGTTAAAATAGCTAATCGCATGATATCATTTGAACATTTGATAGCTTTTTTGAGCAATATTATGACAAATATAACGACTAGCCATTAAATGCTAGGCTTTAGCTATACAATTATTCAAGATGAAGTCATTCTTAGAGAGATTCATACAGATTACTGTACTTGTGATCTGCCATCCATATATGCTCCTATGCTTTTGTGGTTTCCATTCCAAATGGGCTATAAGGAAACTATCTACCTTTTTCCTGTACACTGAACTGTCTGCGAGGGGCTATGTGAGACTGGCTTTCCTGTTTTGTATTACCATGACCGTGATCTATTTTGTTAAATCGATGCTATTAAATCAAATATATGGATATTGCACTGGGATGTGTCCGTAATGACTAATCAACATTTTACCACACTTTCACCCACTTTCACTCCCCGCATTAAGCAACTAATCGTGGGAAAAGTTTTGTCTTTTATGGAAATTCATGCGAAATAAATTCACAGATTGTTCAACGGTGTACTATTACTGTTTAGTGAAGAGCTCTCACAAGAGGTAAAAAGTAAATATGACTGATACACAAGGTAAAAGAAGGTTCATCCCAGACAAATGCAATCCTCCACCCATGGACATGGGGACGGGACCGGGAATGGGAACCTCTATTGTGGTTGGTTATTTTATCACATTATCTCGAATTTAAAAGTCAGGTGAGTTGATAAAGTTGGTTAACTTTTGCTCTGTACAAAGTTTGCGGAGGCACTTCCCGGTTTAAATAACACCGTTAGTCGTCCCTTTGGGTGGACTGAATACGAAGCCGCCTTCCGTCACCAATATATTCCTGACCCATGTCCTGCTCAAAGGCCATGTATTAACCGATGCAAACCAAAGGGAGTTGACCGGAAACCACCTCCGCGACAGTTTGCCAACCCTGGAGCAACTGCTCCACGAAGCAGTAATTCATATTACTACATAAATCATTCCAATTACAGCAGAATCACATAATTTTGTTTCAAATGATCCCTGAATTCCTCAACAGATATTTGTGGTTTATGTCGGAAAGCTCGCTGCTGTTGCCCTATTCGTGAGGAATTGAAATTTAAAAAATATTTAAACGCTTGCATGCATTTCACATTAAGTATTTTTGCTATTGAAAAATTCCTAAATGTAGAAATGCTTTTTGGTAGCTCCACCATGGGAGGAATGCAAAGAAAAGGTTATGGTCTATGATCCAGACAGTGTTAGAACTCTGTTGGTTCATGGAGAAGTGAAAAATGAGCATCCATTTGTTCTGTCATATAATGATTACGCAAGAATTTTGACAAATGCCGTTGTAAGTAACAAACAAACCTTGAACATAGCATTTTTAGGATTAACTTGAGGCATTTGGCTGCATGTGTGTACTTTTAAACAATTAATTTTGCCACAATAGGTTAAAAACAAGGAAGATAAGGAAGAGGAGATCTGTAACAAGTTGAGAGAGAAACAAATAAAAATTGAAGAATGTAGGGAGGTGGCTGATGAAATGAGATTGATTGATAAGCTCAAGTTCAATCAATCCATTAGTCCTGAAGCCCAAGCGGTAAATGAAAAATATTGATAAATGAAAAATTCACAATTTTTAATAAAGTAAGCATTGCATGCATAAACCATCAGTTCCTTAAATATACACATAATGTTTTCTCACAAGGACATGGAAGAAGTGCTTTGTAGAGCAGAGAAAATCCTGAAGGAAGACGAACCAGAGGTACGCACTATCAACAAAGTCATCTTAGGAGCCAAAGTGGCAGCTATTCGAGAAGCTCAACTTCAAGAGAAAGAATTGATTAGGTAAATTACTTTCAACTTTAGAAGAAGAAAAATGCATGCGAAAAATGGTATAGCTAATGCATTTTTTAAACAAATTACTCTAAATAGGTGTGAAATGAACGAAGAAGAGCGTAGAATGGTGGAACTGATGAAGCAAGACAAGAAATATGTTCTGATTAAGGATCCGGATGAAGAGTTGGCAAACTTTCATCAGAAAAAAATTGATTTGATGGCAAGCATTAAAGCTCAACTTGACGAGCAAGAAGCTTACAAATTCTTGTTGAAAGAGCAAAAGGAGTGCGAACGTGAGGAAATGCAGAGAATCTGGGAACAGCAAGATATGGAAGATCTGCAAAAGAAGGCTTTAGAACGTGAGAAGAAACAGAAGCTTGGGATGGAACTCATTTGCAACCAGCTTGACACAGTGGAACGCAGAATGAAAGAAAAAGAAATGGATAAAGACTTGGACCAAAGAGTAATTTTTTTCTACCTGTTTACAATAAAAACCAATTTCCTGATGTTGAAAGGGACAATATTATATTGGCATGTTATTTGTAAATACAGATGATTGAGTACCAGTTGCAAAAAGATAGAGAAGAGGAGCAAAAGGAAAAAGAGAAAGCACTCGCAAGGAAAATGAGAGAGTTGGCCACATTGAGAATTCTTGAAACCCAAAAACGTGCTGGAGATGCAAAAGCGTTACGGGATGAACTACGAGCAAAACGACATCAGGAACAACAGGAAAGGGAATGGCGAAATCAGGAAAGAAATTCTGTGCTGAAACGACAGAAAGATGCGGAAGATCTTAAGAATTCCATTCTAGATCAAATCGAAGCAAAAACCCAATGGGTTATTGAACAAGCTACTTTTGACAAGGTAATGCATATATTATGAGTTTTGTATTTTTTAGTTAAATTGTTGTATTAATATTTTTTAAAGGAAAAGCTCAAGGGGAAAGTAAAATTGATAGGTAGTATGCTTCCTTTTTTATAGGCTGTCTATGACAAAATATTGGATGTTCAAGATACAAGGTTAGAAGACGAGAAAAAGGCAGAGGATGAACGAAGAATTCGTAATGCACAGTACAGATTTGACTTGAGAGAGCAAATTCACCAGTTTGAGCTTGGCAAGATTAAAGAAAGGCAGGATCATTTCTGTGAAGGAATTACTCTACGAAAGGACATGAGTCGAAGAGAACAGGAGCTCAGATGCTACATGGATAGAAAGTTGGAAGAGCTACGGTAAGAAAATACTTGTACTTTCACTTCAGTTCTTGTTCTTACACAAAAAAAAGTGAAAGAATGTTGGATTCTAACTATTTTGACATTTTGATACACAAGCCGTTATTGAACTTTTTTACTTATGACAATTTTATGTTGTTGAAAATTTCCCACAGGGAACATAGTATGCCGGAGAAATATATCAAGTATATTGAGAGAGCTGTGAATGAGGAGCTCAAACCAGATTGGAAAAAGCCAGTCGCGAGAAAGTAAAATGCCAAGGTCTTCGGTTGCTCCATTATTCTCTACGTATAATTTAATAGTTGTATCAATGTAATCCCGTGTATTATGACACTTGACAATGATGATATGATGTGTAGAAAATACCAGTTTAAAATATGTAATAAATTTTATACAACTTGTATACGTTTTCTGTACTTTTTTATCCTTCGTAATGCATAGATGATATGATAATAGTTTGTATGTTCATGTTATTTTTTATATCTTGATCTAATTCACTTTTCGTGCGAGTCGAGTATTTGTGTAGCGAGTAACGCATGGAATTTACAGAATCAAAATGTTATTATAATATTATATCAAAATCATTTTATTTATCGAACACAGATAAGATTTAGATTAAGGGGAAAATAAATAATCCCGTAAAATTCATAGAAAGAACTTGTGTTAAATTTGTGAAGAAGAATTTTTAAAAAGAATTTTTGAGTTATGTGTAAAACATTACAGCAACAGCATGTGTAAAATATGCATGATTAAAAAGTAATGATACCAGATAAAATAGTCAATACATATCAATAACCATTTGAATTACTATTTCAAACATCCGAATTTCCCTCATGCTACAGATTGACTTGCTTGGATTTTGACAGTGGCAGATTGATGGTCATCGTGTAAAACCTAAAAAAAATATAACGCTAAGCATTCTTAATAGTACTTATTAGAAAAATCTCCAAGAAAAACTTTTTGTGAAAAATCAAAAAATTCAAGAAAATATATGGGATCGTATGATTATATTGTTTCAAATAAAATTTCAACCTGAACAAAATTATAATTAAAACAGTAAAAAAAATTACATCCATCAATAATTTTACTTGGAGGGTTTATTACGTAGCTGAAAGCGAAGCGTCAGCAAGTATTGACTTTATCATGTTTGTCTGTCTGTCCGTCCGTCTGTC
>JAQIWN010004787.1:0-10713 GCA_034699025.1 Entomobrya cf. arborea Gr-Col-00668 | reverse complement strand
AGCGATATGTGGCGGATGGATGAATGGAAGGATATTTCCTTTACATTTATTTTTTATTTATAATGTTGACTGAGAGTGAGTAAATGTGTAGTTAATTCTCACCTTCCTTGTCGTCAAAAGTACATTATTATAGGTTCTTATCATATATTTTTTAAAAAGAAAGGGCTCCTACAATTTAATCTCTGTACTTTTAACCTTTATATTGTTATTAAGTGGATAACTAAATCTTTTTCCTTTGGAAAAAAAGAAGTTTCTTCTCTCGTCTTCTTATCGGATGATGGAATAGGAGTATAAGGTGAGTATAGGAGCCAAAAGGGAAACTTTGATTATTATTATTCTTGATTTATAAAAAGGAAATACGACCGAGCTATATAGACTGAGAATTAGAAAGGTTATGGAGATGTTTATGTCAAAAAGGGGTGAGGAAAGTGGGAATTATTACAAATTTGAGAGGAGCATTAAGATATGAGCTATCTGATTTAATTGGATGATATCAGGGTTAATGATGATAAAACGCAAGGGTTTTTACGTGTGAACCTGAACCTAGTACACTGCTCGATTGACTTTGTACTTTTGCCCTTTTTTATCGTGCTTTTGTTTTGTAACATATTTAGTTTGTTGTGCCTTCTAGAACATAAGAATTTCCAACTGATAAAAATATACACCGTAACAACATCGGCACAAGCAACGATTTATGTTCATTATATTTAGTGAAATATCCTCCCACGTCCTTCACATTTTTTCTCTGTTGTTCTCCAGCAGCACCTCTTCATTCTCCGCACAGAAACACGAGTTCTGAAATGAAGAAAAGAAGAAAGCCTATATTTTTTCCCTGTATCACATCCGTTCTTTGCTCTTCATTTACAAAATAAAAAGGGTGAGCAACACTCAAGTTTTGTCATGCCATACCATCATCATCATTTATCTATGTAGCTCTCCTTTTTTGTGAACAAAAAATCCAGAAAATATTTCCGTGAAACAATGCCTTTTAGATGGAATGCTACGCTACTGCTGATGAGAAAAGCATCAGCATCACCTACAAAAAAATTTAAGTGTGACGAAGTTAAAATGACGTAAATGAGAGCACATACTTTATTCATTTCTCGCCCTCCTTAACTCCATCATCATTTACTTCTTATCCTCCTTCTCTACTCATTCAAGTGTAGCATAATATACAGCTCTACATTATTTACAACAAGCTGAATCTGTTGAGAAAGGAAGGAAGAAGAAGGGAGTTTTCAACTTGAACAAAAAGTGCCACCATCATCATCACTTTTTATTCCTTTACAGGAACAACAAACAAAAAACCCAGAGAATTCAGTGCAGTAGCAGTCGTCTAGAAAATTGAAGTGTCCATTCTAATTAGCTCACTTCTATTGCCTCATTTGTATTATGTGTACTCATAATAAAACCTCTCCTCTCATGTACTGTTTTATAATGAGTGAGTGGATATGGATTCACGTAGCAAATTGTATTTATACAAATTTTCCCTTCTTATTTCTCCATTGTTTCAACCAATTTCACAGCGTTTTACATACTCATTCCTGCTCACATTCCCCTTCTCTCGTTATTATGCTAGCTTTGACGATGAGAGATCAGGATGATGAAGACAATAGACTTCAAAAGTACAGAAATGAGAGAAGGGAGAATATTTTGAAAGAGAACAAAACGAATTTTAAATGTGCATTACATTAGTATCAAAAACACGTTGGTTGGCTATTACTGTTGTGCTTTTCCTGAGACACTTTTTAAAATTGGAAAAGGAAATAGACACAAATTTGTTCACTTTTATACCACTCGCCTGACGACTAAGTGAATCTTCTTACTGGAGAATGGAGTATAGTGATCATCAACTCAATGAAATGAGTGTGCTGATGTTCTTACAATGTAGTATTTAAGTCGTACAAAAACACTAACATCATAACGTATGCAGTCGAGCATAAATGCAATGGTAGCAAAACAAGCAGGAAAGCCTACCGGACTGAAATATAGACTACTTCGTGTTCGTGTTGACTGACTCGACTGGCGAATGAACGTTGATGGGGGTGGTGGTGGCGGTGGAAGTAGCGGTGGCAATGGTGTGTAATGAAAGAAACAAGAGCAGCTGCGAAAATTCCCAAATGAAGAGAGTTTTCACAAAGGAAAAAGTTTGCTATTAAAGTGAGTGTAGAGGAACGTCATATGAGAATGAGAGGAATAGAGTTTTCAGATGAAAACCCATGGACATCATTATAATATCTACATGTTTTCTATCATCAGGAGAGTCTAGAGAATATGCAAGCTTTCGACAACACCGTCGCGTCGTGCCATACTACATCATAATATAAAAGCTAGCTCTGAGCATATGGTAGCATCAAAGTGTAATGTTTATATGGCTGGTGATAATGTTACACGTGTACACTTCTGAAAAAGGCTGGAAAATACTAGACTAATACTTGTACTATCACTATCATCATCCCATTGTTGTTTTGGTGTAATATTGTCCCGTCATTGTAAAAACATTAGTATTCGATTTAGCCCGTCTTTTTTGTCTATTTCCTCCGTCATCGTCCTTGTTGTCATCATCATCTGCTGGAAAAGTAAGCAGAAAAACGGGAGATAACAGCTTTTCCATATTAAATGATGATAGTAGTAAGTAAGTAGTGTAGTGTGTACAAATGGCCAAATCTATTGTACACGAAAATGTGTCTTGTGCGTACTTATCGACTTTCTCTTTAGTATTCCATTTTATAAAGGATAAAACAATACAAAAGGGATTCAGTATTCTTGATCTGACTAATATGCCATTTTAGTTTCTAAAAGCAAAAAAAGGAAAAGGAATTGCCTGGTGTTTGGCACGGAACCATGCTCGCTCACTTTCCAAGAAAGACAAAAGGGAAAACTCACAGCCGGTGCGATGCGATGCTACTGCGTAGCGTATCGTAGCACCATTTTATTCTGCAAAAAAATACATACACGCACGTAAAAAAGACTTTTTGTACCGTCTGCTTTGTTTTGTCAGTCGAGCCGAGTCGGTGAGCAGAGAACTAGGACGAAAAGAGAAGGAAGAAAATTGTATGCACCTTTTGCTCTCTATTTTCTTGGATTAAGGTAGATTGAGTGAAAGAAACAGTGAAGCTATAAGAATTCTCCGACATTTTCAGTTTTTCTTAGCCTTCATCATCGTCATCATCAAGATCACTACACTACTTTATGCTACAAAACATACAGCATCTATGCTAGTGAGGTTTTGTCTTGAAAAATTGCGCTTATCTGTACACATGATGATACTTATATATTTTATGTGAAGTATAATAGGTATTGAATAAAAAATGGCGAAGGAAAGAAAAAGAGCATAATGTACTATTGTGTCTTTTTACATGTGTTGGTATGTTATACATATTTTATACAATGATAGCATATACATGAGAAGACAGAAATAGCGTATTATTTTGTAATGCTTTTTTTCTACTTATGTCTATCTGTTATACATTTTTTTCTTTTTTCCGTGGTATCTGGAGCACAACAGTAAGAAAAATATACTCGATTTAAGGTTTTCCTCCTTCCACCTACTCCTTTTCTTTCCGTTCCTTCAAAAGAAATAACGTGGAAATAAGACGGGAACAGTTTACTGATAGCGACACACAATTAGGTACAGACATGGTCTATTTATCTCCATTCTCCTTTTCTTCTCCTTCTTCTAAAAGAAGAAATACACCTACTTTTCCCTCACAAATCGGAGAAAAAATGAAAGAGAGAGAAAGAGCGAAACACATGTACAAATACACACGGTTTCTCAGTTTTGCGTAGTTTTTTCTCTCTACATATGTGCGTGTGTGTATCATATTCATTTTGAACCGGGCAGCTGTGTTTATATATATGAGTGTGTAAGGTCGAGCAAAAACCACCATGTCGCTTCTTCTTACTTTCCCATTCCGTTTTTTATTACTCGGGGTCTTTCAACTCGCAAAACAAAAACATTCTCTCTCGAGCAAGCTATCTATATCATGTGCAATTTTTTATTTTATGGAAGATCTACATCACATATGAGAAAAGTGGTATTTACAAAGATTTGCCGACCAAAATCAGCCAAAAGAGTACACATATATGTATCTCGAGAGTGAAGAAATGAAGAGGGAAAAAGGAAGCTAAACGTGTATAAATGGTGGAATATAATTTATCCTTTTGGTTTTACGTTTTTTTGTACTGGAGTTGAGAGTTGAGTGAGGCTGAGCAGGAAGGAATGAGGTTTCACCCAGAAAAATAAATCGACAAAGCGATTTATGTGCAGGCATGGCAGACTCTCAAGAATAAAAAGCTGTCCTTCCTAAAAAAAGTTTTTCTTTCCCAGTTTTCTTGTGCGCTGCTGTGTATTTCCATCTTCTTTCTAAAAAAAATTCTCTTCTCATTGAACTTTTGGTAAACTGCTGGGTGGTTATTGGATTTGAACGTTATATCGTTTTTTTTTGTACTGCTGCTGTTGTGGTAGATGAATATATATGTCGATATCATCACTTTGAAATGTAGAGGAATCTCTTTGGTTTTTCTTCTCATTGGTTTGTAAATAGCTGGAGGCAAATAAGTGTTAACTCTAGTTATGTTATTATAGCATATCCAATAGCAAAAAGGAGAAAAGTACATAGACGCACTTTGTGTCGTTGAGAATAATGCGTTTTCCCAAAGTTCTTATGAACTTTTGCTACGATGACTGCTGTGCTGCACACACACATCTTCAGTCATGGCTCATGATGATGAAAATGATCCCATCCCATTCTCTACGAAAAGCATCCCAGCAGTACTCATTCTTCATGGATTTTTAGTTAAAACCCTTCTCTGCTGGATACCAGAGAAATCTTTCAAAATAATGCGGTGCGGATCGAATTCTTGAGTCATTTAACTTTGTATTCGGAGATGATACGATGATGATTGTGATGAGATCTGCCTGTAAAGTTCATACCATGTTTTTCTTTTGGTTGATTTTTTAGTTTTATTCTCCAAGAAACAACATAATGTAGACCAGCAGTTCAACTATTCAATACGAAATCAAATATAATAATATAAAGACGATTTTGAATTAGTTGAATATGGCAGCAGAGCAGTGATAATGATAATAGGTTTAAACTTTGAATCCTTACTTTTTTCTCTTGTGGTGGTTGTGATGATGCTATAAAGTTTAAATTACAAATTGGGGCCGCATTCTGATCAACGTCTTACAGACCTCATTAGATTCAATGGGAGTCATGCTTGCATTCCAGCATGGCAATTCTTGTGGGAATAATACACAAAAAACAATCAAACATTTGGCCTAGTCTCCTCTCCTGAAACTCGGATTTCGTGATGAACACTCGTGTAATAACTTATAACTTACTCACGTGCAGCACATGCTGAAACGTTGTATGTAGTATTAAAGAGAAAAAAAGATTTAAGGGTCTCACCACCACCGGACAGGAGAAAAAAATTGGATAGGTCGAAAATGAGTTTTCAACTTTTTTTTCTTTTAATTTATTTTTGTTGTTTTCTGTGCACACCAAACAACACACATTCGTTAAATAAATGTGTTTTTGGAGTAATAGTAATATTTTGTTTGCATGCTTTGCTGATGATGAGTTTCATGAAGAAAAATAAAAAGGTGAAAAAGAGTCGAAAGAACCCAGCTCACACAGGTGATACTATCCAGCTAGAGTATGAGTCAAGATGATGAGTTGTTTTTTGTGTGTGTATGTAGCAAAACGGGCACAAGTTGCACCTCTTTTACCAACCGTGGAGAATCTTTGCCTTTTCATCAGCAGGGAGCATTAAAATGATGAAATATCCGTGTTGGATGATGAAAATGGGAAACAAAATAGGTACCTTAGATGAAACAAAAGTAGTTTAAGTAATTTTACATGTGTTCAGTTTAGAGGAAGAATTATTCTTCACTATATCACTACACTGAAATGCTACTCTGATGTTATATGTTTTGCTACATGAAAGAATACAGAGGTCAAATCAAGTGGAACAGAAAACAGAAAGAATACTGTTCTTAAATGATTAGTATAACTTGATGTTGGAAAGAGAACAAATCATGTAAGAAGAAAATTAGGGCGTATCGTATCGTGGAGTTGACTCGAGTTGCTTAGTTCAGCACTGGTAATGGTAATTTTGATGAGGTGATGGTGTGTGATGTGATGATCATCCGTCAGCAAAACAAAAGTGTATTTTTCTCTGAATTATCTTCGTTTTTTGCAATACTATTAGTAATGGTTACTAAGAAGATGACTGTATAGTGTTGAGCTTGTTGATGATGATAGTTCGACTTTGTGGAAAATGAGAGTGAAATTGAAGGGAAAAGAAAAGAAATCAGCTTCTGCACCGCTTCTCTCAAATAAATGAAAATTGGGATATGTCATTGCACCCCATTAATCTTGTCGACAAAACCATGAGTTCTGCAATACGGGACAGGATAAGAAAACTAAATGAAGAGCGAAATGTTCTGTGTTCTGTTTTGTAGCTTTGATTCTTTTGCTTACATTTATTTCTAATAAAATGCATTTAGTTAAGTACATTTTGCCGGATGACTGAATATGAATACTCAACTCGAACACAGACAATATAATAAACAGAAAGAAAACAATGGACACAAAAGGAGCCAATAGATCATGACATTTCATCCCAAAAAATCATGAACACTCTTTTCCTGTGCACGTCTATCTGGTCCATTCTGTTTGCTTACTTGTCTGTAAACTTACAAATAACCTTGCTTCTGATTGATTCGAATTATTGGCATATCTGAAAACAAATAGAGTTGCTCATGCATTAAGAAAAAAATCGTAATGTGATATAGACACAGACACGAAGACAAGTAAAAAATGATGATTAAGAAAGCAAGATGAGAGGTAGTAGGAAGCAATAAAAGAGAAGAAATAAATAATACGAAGACGAAAAGGAATTTTGATGGTGAAGTCTGTATCTGTCTGTTGACGTGTGTCTATCGTCTTCATTATGTCCTGTTGTGTTTTGTTTCTTTTTGCGTCCCAGTCACTCATTGACTCATTGCTCACAATTATCAGATCATTTGTACTTGTTAGGTGATAATGATGATCCCGGTCTAACAGCATGCCCTCTCGCCTGGCCTAGTACACTTTTACTGTCAACGTCAACTGTTTTCTTTACAACTTTTGCTATGCTGCACTAAAAGTGTAACATTTTAGCTGCAGAAGCAATCGTTATACGGTCTCCTGCGGGGAATACGATTTATTGCAGTGTCAATGAACAATTTATCTGTAATCCTCTGCCCCTTGCTCTGTCTCTACTTTGTATTTGCACTGTACAAAAAGAAAAAAGCTAATCATGAGAAGACAATGAGAAGGAGGAGGGAATTAAGATGTCAACATTTATTTAATTGACACAAATATATATGGACTACAACAGCCATACCATTAAAAAGATCAGAAAAAAATAAATTGCTTAATAGTGTTATTTTGTTCGTGCGGTTTTAAACAAAAAAAAATAAGTTTATCTTCCAAATTCCTGAAATTCTATTTCGATTCCCAAAGAATATCTTAAGTCATCTCACTAGTTTGATTTAACATGTTGGTACTTGATTTTCCTCGTGGAAAAATTCTTTAAACGACAATTTTCGCCTTTTTCAGATAAACGTTTCCACATAAAAATGTTTCTTCTTCCGTTCCGGATGCATTCAATCTCGTAATGGCTAACATTTCCTGTATTTCTCCACCTAAAAAAAATCCCTTTCCAAATATCATCTATCATGACTACCTACGAACCGATTTTCTCTGAGTGTAGCAATTTTATTAGAATAAACTTTTATTAGTGATTGCAAGGTGCAGTGTAGCAGTTCCCCACAAAATACCTTCCATACATACATACATATCTAGTACCAATAGGCATTGTAGTTTATGTGCGACCCAGTCTACTTGAGTAAAATAGTTAGAAAAAGCACTTGACTGGAAATCTTTTCCAGTAAATAGAACCATCGAGGCCACCACTGCTGCCGCACTGGTGGGATTATTGTGAGAAAAATCATTAATAGCCGAAACGTTCCACACTCCACTCCTCCACTTCAGTCCACACATATTAGTTTGCCAAAAACTTGGCTGATTGTTACCAAAATCCATTCGGCCATGCACATTGCAATGCGTACAAAAAGCAATAAGGGACTTGACTAGAACTAGAACTGAAGCTTGGAATTGAGATGAGAATACCACTTATTGTTGTGTGAAGTAGGGAACTCTGGATTGGATATCCAAGCGATATGCTGCTCCTATGCCTCTACTGATCATCATTATCAACACAACGTATCGTGATGACCCACTTCACTTTACCGCACTCGTTGCCAAACTCGAAGTAAGCTTGAATAAACTCATAGTTTGATCGTAGTGCACGGCAAATAATAATGAACTTTTGCTTTAGCTGAAAAAAAAACTTCTTTTCATCGTCTTCATCCAAAACAATATTGCTTGGTTGCTGTACTGTGTGTGTGAGAAGTAAAACGTTCCAGTTTTTCTGGATCGTGGAAGTTTCGGGAGTTCATAGACAAAGATATTTAATACGAGATTCAATTCATGTTTCACGATTGTATATTACAGAAAATACACAACAAAAGAATACCCATCTGAATTGCATTATTGTGAAAAAAAAATTAGACAGTGAAGCTGTAATCAGCAGTATAGTATCTCTTTCTATGAAAAAGGAGGTGTTTGGCTGCCGGAAAGACGTTAACTCTGCTCTAACCCACTCACAACTTGAGAGATGTATATAGAAATGCTTGAGAGCATCATTAAATATACACAAGTAGTTCAGAACTGATACTATCGCAAAGAATGCATAGTAATTTAAGCATCAACATTTATTTGTTGCAGTGAAATCTCTACTATGTTTATATTGTTAACGAACGATTGAGGAGGATGAGCTGTATGATAATTATAATCATTTTGAGTTTGATTACCATTTCATATAAACAATCGTGACCAATGAAATACTTGCTTAATTTTGTTTCTTCTTTTGCTCTAAATTTGTGCCTTGTGCTGGAGAACAAGATAGGTAATTCTGATTGTGAATATTATGTATCATATCGTGATATAGATTTTGTCATGAAAAGAAAAAAAACTTTGTATTTTAGTAGTGCTCAGTATTTTACTGAATTGGAATTTAGAAATGGTTCACTAGTTTTTAGGAAAACAGGAAAACGAGTATATCTTATTTAGACATTTACTTTTTGGTTATTGAGTAACCTCTGAACTTCATTTATTACTATTTACCTCTTCCGTTTTACGGTTTCATGATCACTCGGTATCACTTTTAAAGCTTTTAAATGAAATAAAATAATAAAACACAAAGTTTTAATCTGAAATACCTATATGTAGCAATTTAAGTTTCCGGTTAGGAGTTCATGTGACGCGCCTCCTGTCCTACTTTCCCGTTGAAACATTTATGAAATTGGGAATGCATTAGGTTCTGTTGTGTTCTTGACTAAATATGCTTTTATTATTCCGAAAGATACGCTCACACAAGAAATTCGTGGTAATTCCACAAAATTATGGGCATCATTAAAATTACGGAGTATTGAAGTACCATTACAGCAACAGCATGATACTTTCTGATTAAAACGGATTTAGTTGGACTACACCAGTCTATCAGTCTATCCGATTACTTTACCAGAATTGAGCGAAGATACTGTTATGAACTTATTTTTCCAAGATCAACACAGACATAAAGTATTTTAATGGGCTTGCCCACTCACTTTACCTCAATTTCGATAGTATAGCTTATACAAAGTAAAAGTTGATGAAGGAGAATACAAAATACGGATTGGGCTCTTCTGTTCTTGCTTGTGATACTGGTGGAGATTTCTTTACAATTAATTTTGTTATTATTACTTTGTTCCCTTTAATTACAGCTAAAGTTTCACTGAAAATTGGATTTTATTTGCCATGAGATCATTTCACTGTAATACGCTTTGCTAGCCACAAAGTAGTAAACAGCAGTCAATGCATGAAACACAAATAAATAATAAAATATACAAAAGGTAAAAGCAAATACCTAGAAAGTGAAAACAACATGGCAAATAAAATGCTGTTTTCATACTTAAAATAAACCTATCCAATCCACCCACTAGTAAAAGTGTTTATAAGTTTATATACATTATTTCTCATTGCTGAAAACAATTGCAAACTTCCGTTCCACATGATTTCCCAAGTTTTCGCATCTGCTCCAATTTCATCGTTTTATCCAGCCAAACAAACAACGGCGGAGCAATGATGACATGGTTTGGTGATGGTGGTAAAGGTGGGTAGTGGTTTTGGTAACATTTTCATATGTGCACTTATTTTGTTTGCTTAACTTCCTCTCTTTCACACAGTCTCTCTAGCGTGAAATACCATGTTTGAGTAATAACTGGGTTGAGAATAATAAAGTTTATCAAATCGTGACAACTTTTTTCGAATGATTGGTGCCGTTATTAAACCTGCCGACAAATAGTATTGCTTGCAAAAGTGGTGGTGTATGACGTGAACTGCTGTTTTGTTATTTTTGGGACGCCATATCAAATAGTTGATCCCCAAAGTAAACAATCAAAACATCAGGTTATTGTACGGCTTGACAATATGGTACGCTGTTGTGTAACGTATTGTCAAGTTGAACTTGATGGAGAGTTTTGTTTTGCAACAAAAAGTGAAAGTAAAGTACAAAAGGACCTTTCATAATGATGAAATATAGATTGGATGAGGAAATAAA
>JAQIWN010004786.1:0-10714 GCA_034699025.1 Entomobrya cf. arborea Gr-Col-00668 | reverse complement strand
GTCTCCTTCATATTGACGAAGTTCTGAAATTTAAACTATGTAATAAAATGATACTTGAGTTTTGTTTGCTATTTTTTGTGATTCTACACAAGTTACTTCAAAACCGAAGTGTGAAATGTTTAAATTGCACTAAAATACAATATTCTTTGGTTACACAAGCAAGTGTATGCATCTGGTTACACATTTTATTGGTGAAATAAATTTCATTTTTTCTTTTATTACATCGTAAGTCAATTTGTTCGTCAAATAACATGGTAGTATGTAATATAAATGAAATGGAATCGTTACATGGCTTTGTTCAAAAGTCTGACCAAATATATAAACATTGACATAAGCTTACAAATTGCAGCCTGAGCAAGCCTGACTTCTTAGCAGAAAAAAACGGCAATATATATGAATGCATGCATAACGATAAGCAAACAATAAAAGTATTGATTAGCCCAACAAAAGTTTTTCTTTTTCTGTCGCTTCATGTGTAGGTCAGAAAAGTCATTAATTCTTTACATTTCTTTACAATGTACCATATCCTCCCTCACCCAAGACGACTTTCATTACAACTAGAACTTACAGACGTTACAATAGCTACATACAGGCTAAAAAATCGATCCGGAACTTGGCTGAGAAGTTGAAGGCTATTACAGAGAAGCACTTCTGGCGTGGCTAAGATTGATGATTTTCGTGTATAGGTATATAAATTGTCTGGAAATATATGAATATGAATGAACGAAAAATTCCAGAATTCATAATAATTATACACCACTGGCTTAATGAAATATGTTATTTATTGTTTTTGATCATAAGAACAAAGTTGGAAGCATGCTATTGTTTCTGGTAAGATGTTTTCAAGCTCCAAATTAGAGTAATAACTCAATATAATAGCTGGGTATTTAGACGAGGAAAAAATAGGGAAAACATGGAATAGAGCCGCATTTTGTAGTTGTTATTTTAAGGGAGTTTTTGAAGGCAAGCACGTGATTGTTGACTGTTATTACATTCTCAACCAAAACGGCAGAATATCTTTTGATAAAAAATGTGGTAACTTAATTAAATCTAAGAACGTAATATTTTATATAAACTTCAATATGCGTATATTTGTAACCTAACTCAAGGTCAAAGTGTCCATAAAAGATTGTTTATGTATTCTCAACGATTCAATGAATGAGCAATAATTACAGCTTAAATACACTCATTATACCATGTACAGAACATTTTTGTAAGTTTTTAAGGAATTTTACTCTGCTACGTTCAATGTTTTTTGAATTGTTGAATCGACATGCATGCCATGCACGTATGATACGACTAAATTGTAAGTAAATAATAAATACAAAACAAATACATATTGCTTTTTTAAATTTCTCGTACTCATGTCATTACTATAATTGATAAATAGTTTTGAAAGTTTACAATGTAGGCGTGTTAGAAATTATTTAATTCTCTTGCCATTGGAACTGGAACGCCTTCTAAATTGACGATGTCAATTGGTGTCAACTATACTTTACTATGTTTTTCTCTATTACATTTCCCATATTACATACAATGCTTTCTTTCTACCTCGATTTACAAAGTACTATTAAGAAGCAGCGCTTCTTCTTCCTAGCCAACGAAACACTAGTTGCTTTAGATTCATATCTTGTTTATTCAAATGGTTGTCAATAAAATAGGAATACTCATAAACAAACATTCCATTATCAAATGGCAAGACTGCTTATTCAACTCTTTTTTCAAAATCCAATTCCAAATTATGTAATGCTGTCCAAAAATATTCCAAAGGTGTGCATGTGATTGACTGTGTGACATGGTCACAAGACTGTCTAGTAGATGGTAGTAAATAGGTAGTCTATATAGTTCGAACAAAAAAAAATATTAAAAAACTAACTGAGTTTTACTTTCACTTTACAAGCTACAATGGACACCTTACTTTCCTCTGACTTAACAAACTTTCTAAAAATCTACAACGATTTTGCCTTTTTCCTCTTCATTTCCCCCGTACGATTTTCACAATTCCCCAACAGTGGGCACTTCTACTTAAAATCGTGGTGGCCCCAAAAACTGCTTTCTTTCTTATTTTCCTTTCTCTCACTCTTTTGGCTAATTGCCATGATTCGCCAATCAGTTCCTATGGACAACGAGAAAAATCCTTCAGTGTACTTTGCTCTAGTACTCAACATGATTGGTCTCTCTGTCAAGTCCATCACAGTTAAAAATCTCTGGTTAAATAAACACGAGCTCCAAAACATTTTAAACTTTGTTATTCGAGATTCCCAGGATCTTCCTTTAGAGAAACCCGTTTTAGACAAAGCTAGTAGGAAAATAGGAGTATATGCACTTTGTACACTTTACGCTTTTGTGGGAATTAGCAATTTTGCTACCGGGAGGGGCTTAGGTCATATTTCGGATTGGAGTTTAGAGTGGTGGTGGTCCAGGGCTACGAAGACAGGTTGCTATAATTTCTTCCTCTCCAATTCAACTTGTGTTGCCATTACAACCTCTCATTGGAGTTGGGTCCTGGGTATTTTCTCAGCGATTGGGTTTTATCAAAGGTTTGTAATAATTATATTTACGTATTTTTTTGTGATTCTCAACCATTTAAATATCAATTTAATTTGGCAGGCATATACTTGGATTATACTGTGAGCTTTTTCTATTAACCGGGGTCTTAACCATCTGGACTTGTACTCGCTCATTTGCATCCCTTTTGGAACAGGACATTACATTCCAACTAAGCTTATCAGACAATGATGATAATGATAACCAAAATGATATCTTTATTTTTACTAAAAAGTGGTTCAAAAGCTCCAAAATAAGCTTGGGCTATGATCAATGGCTATTCCGCCATCGCCAGTATCGTGCCCTTCAAAGATTGGTGAACTTGATAAATGCTGTGTTTGGCACAAATATGACTTTATTTCTGGCTGACGCCATTCTTTACTATTCTACAGGTGTTCACGAAGTTTTTGTTCAGGACAGTAAGAATTTTGATTGGAGTAAGGTATTTAGACTGACATTTTTCTTTTTAAATACTTGTGTAATTCTTCTATTCTCGGCGGATGTGAATCATCAAATGAATGTTATGAAGGAATGGTTAGCACTGGATAGGATTAAAGGAAATATACCGATTGACCAGCTTCATATTTACTTAAATGATTTGGAGATGAGGGTGGTGGCGGTGAAAGGAAGTAATGTATTTTCACTGACGTTTGGAGTGATTGCGCAGATTGTGGCGTTGACTGTGACATATTTTGTGATTTGTGTGCAAAATTGAAGTAAACAGTTTAACAAACTTTTGTTTACGATAGCATACAATTTTTTAATTAAAATTCTATAAAATGATGTTACAATCTTGGTTGTTGTTTCTTTACCAAAGTTCATTCATGAACTTTAATCTTGGCAACAAGGTTCCTTGTGATTTTACCCGATTTTCCCGTTGGTAATTCAGGAATAATGTAGAGACCTCCTTTTAAATGTTTGTATGGTGGCAATTCGGCTTCAAAAATGTTATGTATACAAAAAATGAATAAAAACTAATACGAAATGTGAACGTTATGCTTATTATATTATGATTTTTTTTAAACTTACAGTGTGTGTGTTTCACAATTTCCTGAATTAATTCAGGGGAAGGTTTAGTTCCAGCTGTAACTGTAACAAATGCACGGGGAAGATCGCCCAAAGGATCGGGTACGCCTACAACGCATACCTCATCAACTGCTGGATGTTGACCTATTATATTTTCCAGTTCACTTGGTGATATCTGCAAGCAAGAAAATATAGGAATACTAAATTCTTAAACATTTCTTTACAAAACTTGGGAACTGTGAGTTCTATTTGAAATGAATAAGAATTTAAAACGTGACGTACATGATAATTACAGTACTTGAAAATTTCCTTGAGTCTGTCAACCACATAAAGAAATCCATCTTCATCGTAATAACCAATGTCGCCTGTCCTAAGATAACCGTCAATAAAGGTATTTTTGGTGCTCTAAAAATTTAATACAAATTACACTTTCAAATGTTTGAAAGGAAACTCCAAATAATTTTTGCAGAACTCATATATTCATAAAAAGGCTTATTTTTTGTTAAATTCGAAATTTTAACCTCAGGCTTATTAAAGTAGGAATGGAACAAACATTCATTAAAAATACAAATTTCCCCTTTTTGATTGGCTGGCAAAGGTTTCAAGGTTTCCAAGTCTCGTATTTGAATTTTGGAACCTGGAATAGTCTTTCCAACTGCAAAGTCAGGAATATCTGTAAAAGTAAGTTAGTAAAGTAAAATTAAACTGCAATAGAGTTACATTCGATAGTAAATGTTAGTTCGATATGTCAATAAACTTTACTTTCATAATTTCGTTTGCCATCAGTTCCTCGACGATATATTGCACTTGTCACAACAACGCCAGTTTCAGTAAGTCCATAAACCTAAATTTATAATCAAACTTTAGTCATACCTTCAATTACTGGGACAATTATTTCACAATTAACTTTGCTACTTACAAGAACTACATCCTTAAGAGTAGGAATCCGAATAAGAGCATTTTTAATTGCCGGTGTAATCACTGACCCGCCAGTGATAACATATTCCAAACTACTGAAATCATACTCCTTAGCTTCTTGCGACACAAGTGTCAACAAATATGTTGGATGGGAATAAATGCAGCCCGGCTTCATTTCATCCACCATATTCCATAGTACCTCTTTCGTAAACTTCCCCATGACAATTGCAGTTTTCCCACAGACCAAAAGGCTGTACGTGAACAAACTTCCACCATAGTGTGTAGCATGACAAAATAGAACATTTGGTTTGTTGTCAGAAAATGGCTGGTAAGAAAAGTAGTTTATTAGCTGGACCATCGTTGAGTGAGTAAACACAGCACCCTTTGCAGGGCCTGAGGTTCCAGAAGTACATAAGACAAGGGCGGGGTCGTCTCCACAAACTTGTAGTGGAGGGCAAGTAGAGCCATTATCTTGTTCCAAAATGTTTCCAATAGAAATACAGTCCGGGTGATTTTCGGAAGTGATAATTTTAACCGGCAAATCACAATCTTTCAAGGTTTCTTGGACTTTTTCAACTTGATTTTTGTCACAAAAAAGAAATTTGCACTTGTGTTCCTGTATACGGTCAAGTAAGGTTGCTGAGAAAAAATACTCAAATCAATTACACAATTTAGATGTATCATTAATTGTTAATTTAAACGATTTCGAATAGGTATTGTTGCATACTTGCTTCATCATCCGGATAAGAAGCACGACATACACCGTTTGCCCTCCACACACCTGCCAGAAGTATGTGCAATTTAATCTGCTCTACTGGCATGTAAATTACAACATCGCCTTTCCTTAAACCCAACTTGTAAAGTGCACTGGCAATTTTCTTTGTTTCCAGGTCAAACTGGTTGAAATACCGTTTTTCTTTGGAGATGGCATCGATCTGCAAACAAATTTTTTTTTGTGAAAGATCACCTTTAGAAAATTTATTGTAGTGACCTTGACCAATGTACCTCGTAAAATTCTTTTCCTTTTTTGGAAAACTCTTCCGCTTTTTCTAACAAGTACTTTGAAAGAGTTTTAGCTGAAGGAACCTCAATTAATGGCTCGGTGGAAGTAATTGAAAACTCGGTGCTCCCCATTTTTAATTATTAAGAAAATTGCGATTGCGATACGGTAATAAATACAGATTAAAATCCATTCAGTTCAATGACTAAACTGTATTTGAAAAGATTTGCAGTAAATTTAATGAAAATAGTATCTTGAAAAATAATTGCATACTTACATCAATCAGGAAAAAATATTTTCAATCCATTTTTCTTATCATAAGCTTTGACAAGAAAGCTGATCAGGTCATGATCATAGCATGGCCATGGTTAACTTTCAATATCTTGAAAATATTTTTCTATAAGGTGACGTACGTCTACTTGTCGTCAGATTATCAAGATCAATGGCAGTTTGTATTGCAAACACTACAATAATTACTAATTACATATAATTACAAGTTATCCAAGTCAAGTTCATAAGTCTTCACCTCATCCGACCAGTTCGCTCTCGTTTATCAATATTTCTGACTACGACTTTGACTTGTTTGTTTGGTGTCGTATGAAGTGACTTGTACTGTAATTTTTTGACAAGCCCGTAGATAGATTATGCAATAATTTGATTTCTCAGAAATAAAAATATAATTATACAGCCACGAATCGTTTGCTATTGCACATTATATTTATTTAGCTTCAGACAGTATCGATTCAAATATTTCCAAAATATTATGTACGATTATCTGTTGCTTCCAGAATTAAAAGATTTTGTTTAATGTGATGCAATTTTACCGTTGTCTTTTAATATGAGAAGGATAAATCTGACATATAGGCCATCTAGGAAAACATAAGCTCAAAATTTAATGATAATGATAACGCATATTACAACACGCTTATATAACGGGTGCATGGAAAATGTCAGAATTCCGTCTAGTATTTGTGCTTGTTGTCGAAAACTATTAGTAGAATTATTCTTGTCGAATGAATTATGCTAGTCGAAACCCGTTTAGTCGAATGACCTTGTAGTCGAATAATCTATTAGTCGAATGAACTTTTTGTCGAATTATAGAACGTAGTGATATGTAACTTGACGTAAATCACACTTTGGATTTTCTGTGGTTATCCGAAATTCGAGATATTATTATGCTTGTATTTTGCATTTATATGGGAATTGGTAATTTATGGATGAACCAACATTGTAGAAAACTGACAAATTGTGTTTTAACTAATGATGGTATGTAAATCTTTATTGAGACGATGGTTAGTTAACAAGACCGGCACACATAGGAATGAAAAAACAGGTTTTAGCTGATTAAAAAGATTACTTTTGATATGCCTATGAAAGAGTATGAATCAGCCAAGATCGATAGAAAGCATTGAGAAATATCAATATAAACGGTGTAGTAAAACTGACTGGTATTAAAATATTAAGCTTCCTTCCTTATAAAGTTACAGTCACAAACAGCATTAAATTTACCATCTAAAATGATGGCGTATGAGAAGAGAATCAGACTTATAATTCATGAATTAGTATAAAGTGTATTGTCTGTAATTTCGATCATCATCCACTCGGGAAACAAGGTTCGGCAACAAATTGTTCGACAAATAGCTTTCTACTATTGGTTTCATTCGGTAAGGTTCTTTTCGACTAGTAGTTTTCGACAAGTGGCCCAAATACTAGACGGCTTTCTGACATTTTCCGCAGACCCTATATAACAAAATATGTCGTAAAATTTCATTATTAAATAAATGTAAAGGTCATTAAAGAGTTTAATATTATATTTTTTCATCAGACATAATTTCCTTTATATAATTTTAGACCAATGAAACGACTTCCTATCAAAAGACATTAAAAATTAAAATCTATTATTTTCAAACTAATTAGAAGTATGAAGTTTTACTGTTCTTTTTAAACTGCCTGCTGTTGCACTCAACGTGAAAGCAGTAGTCAAACAGTGTGTCAAATGAATTGAAATTTATTAATTTTTGTCCCTTCAAATTGAACTACTTATCGCTACCTTGCGTTATTAAATCGTTATGATATTTACTGGTCCCTTCGAATAATAGCTAGTATAGCTACATATTTAATTTATGCTTGAAAACTAACATTGGTCTCGTATTTTTAATTTAGATTACATTTACGAATATTGTAAAGCTCAAATTTAATGTTTTCATTTGTCGAATACGACAATATTAAGGTACAAAATTGTTCTCATCTGAATGTTTGCTTAATGACGATTTTGTCTGCATCATGTTTGGAGTACCTAATGTTTTCATTGTCCTCATATATTTTTATGTTATATAGCTATGTAATTTTCATGAATTTAAGCATCAAGTCCCATTTTAAAGGGTCACCGAGAACAAACATGCGACTACTAAAGGAACGAGGGGTCATTCAAGGCTGCCTAGTGACTTGGGATACTTCCTCTTCTGGATTTTATACAATTTATACACACTATGCACAAAGCATGCATGTTTATTGCTGTAACCTTAACAGTTCGTCGACTTATATACATTTGTATGGAGCATGAACATTCGGTGTAAGTCAACGACTGCCCTTGTCACTTGCTCAGTTCTGGCCATGAGACAAAGCACAAAGAATGACAGAAAAGGGGACCCAAACAAGATGAAAACTGATGTTTGTTTTCAAGCTGCGTTGTTTCTTGGCGTGGGCGCAAACAAAGAATTTACATTTGCTTACCAAATATATTTGCCCATGTTAAGCAAATACGATGACCTACGTTGCATTTGCAGACAGAGAAAGATAACGGCTAATTGCTATTATTTTATGTTAAAGGGCTACTTGATTTAATGACCATTTTCAAACAAACATGCGTTCCAACACGTACAAATGACAATCATATCATGACATTGTCTTATCTTTTAATGATCACAGTTTTCTTATTTTTCCACTTTCGATTTAAACAAGTTAGATTTAAGCACTCATTTTTTTAAAAACAACTTTTCCATTGAGTATTCTAGTTTTTTTTTGTTTTATTTATCATTACATAAAAATATTTGCTCTATATTTTCAGTTTCAAGATGCTCATTACTACTATAAACAACAATTGTAATCCGTGCATACTTACTGCACACTATAAAACTCATTAGAATGCACTAGCATACAATCTACTAATACGAAAGTTCATTAACACGACCTTGCTTGCTAACAATGATCATTAGCATTCAATTCACTCGCACCGTAAATCCAGCAAAATGTAGTGTACCAGACTTGCTTACTGTAGGCATTGAACTTGGCAAACAAAGCAAATTGTTATACGGAGATAACAACAATGCACGCAAAACATACAGAACATATTCTACAATACTCATAATGACTGGAGCAACTGGAAATGTGTGCGTGTTGCTTGTACTAGAAAAATGTGACAGTTTTTGTAAAGATGTGAAACTAGTGACACGAGAGATTATGATGATCTCAGTCCAGAAACAATCGATTATTTCTTGATAACATTACTTGTGTTCCATTTTTCATACATAAAACGATATGGCACGTAATTTTCAACTTAAAAAGATTGTAGAAATAACTGAGTTTGGGATAAGTACTAAATTGCATTTGGAATTGTTCATGGAATTGTGACTAAGGTCTGTTTAAAGTGGATTTTCGTGACGTATGAAGATACATGCATATCATCAGAGAATACTCATATTGATGGAGAAAGTGTTCAAATTTTGGTCAAGCAAGTTTCATTAAATGACAACTTGTGGTCAATGTTTCGTAAAGGAAAATATTTTAAAAGGGTTAAAAAATGAGGTGGTCTTGGTGGACCCTTGTCGTTATACTTGGGTGTATACAGTGGACAGTGGCCCTGCACTATTTTGGATATTCCTTGGAAAGGGATGCGGATGTGGGGACGGAATATAAGCAAGTTATTGACAGTAGTGTACAGTACGTTTGGAGGTACAGTTATGATCGAAGAAATAAGTCGGCGGTGCAAGGTAATTTAATTAATGTAAATGCATTTTAAATTAAGAATTTATAATAATTGTTTGATTGTATGTTTTGATGGGATAGGTGACACATTTGTGATTCACACGTCAGTGGATCAAACATCGTCTACACATTCCCCAGTGATTTTTGAGGTACGATATCTTCATCAAACTACAGATTGGTCGTTGCCAATTAGATCCGGAAGTGGAAGGTAAGAAAACGGAGTAAGAAGGAACAACAAATTGGGAAGTATTCAGGGAAAATTTTGCTCCTTGAAGTTGGTTTAGTTCAGTTTGGTTTCGTGAAATCGTTGGAGAATAAAATGAATGGTTACCTTCTGAATAAAACAAATTCTCTTCGGTTTAACATTAAATTAATTCCTAGAAAACTGATACATTACGAAAATGTGGGGCTCTAAAATTAATGCATGTATGTACTGAGTGACCACGCAAAAAGTTGCAAAATGCCCCATAAAGTTGTAGACTTAAGAGAATTGTAGAATTTAAAGCTTTAGGAACAAGTATTCTGGAAATGAATTCTTCGACGTAAATTTTATAATCTTAAAAACTTCATATATTTTCCTACAGGATTTATAAAACCACTAGTCGAACACTTTGTTCCGATCCTCCAGTATCAGCAATTTACAATCCACTAGAATATGAGTATTACGATGATGTCACCACAGTACAGGTTACTGTTTCGACCAGAAGTAAACTACAAGTCAGTTTTACGATGGCCATTGCTTGGCAAAACAATACAGTCCGAAAGTAAATAAAGAATTTTATATCTCTGATTTATTTACACTATTAGTATTCATTTTTCCAATAAAAAATTATACCAACGATTCATTTTATTGCAGTTTGGAACAACCGGTAACAACGCGATTCTCACCTAGCTCACCCGCTCAATTCAGATTGGCGATACCCTCAGTCCAGCTTCCCTCGAGATACATTCTTTTATACATCACTTCTCCGGATAATATCTGTGCAACAGTTACTGTCCAACACGCCTATGTAATTCAATTATCTAATAACCTTAACTAATTTAAGCTTTTTAAAAAATTAAGTAGGTCAGTGAAATTTTTTCCTCAATATTTCAGTGCTCCTCAACATCACCAACCACAATTACTGATGAACCTTCAAGCCTGCTACCGGTCAAACGGTTGATATCCCAACACAAAATGACCAGAAAGTCAGCCGTAAATATAAAACGCGAAGACCTTTACAAAGGCACGCTACTTCT
>JAQIWN010004785.1:0-10714 GCA_034699025.1 Entomobrya cf. arborea Gr-Col-00668 | reverse complement strand
AATAAAAGAGTAAATATGATGGTAGCTCTTACTCATTCCGTATGATATATGGACCATATAAACCAACTTTTCTGTCTTAAGCACGCACTCTATTGCGTTATGATGGTTTTTACTTTCTCTGTTCTCATGTGTTATGGCTGAGATGACTTTAAATAATTGTAGCATAAAATGACCATTTTTTGGTGGCTTGAGAACCTAAATGATCATCTGTTGCAAGTTGGTTGTCTGGTTTTTGTTGTGTATTCAACAGTTCATATACAAGATCCATCTTATAGTATTATTATTACGGGAAAAGTGAAGCTAAACCATTATTTCTATCAATGTTTCCCAAGGTGTGCATTTATCTTTGAGCTGCCTTGAGTTTTTTTTGCTTTCACCACAGCATATGAATGTTATAATTTAATTCTCTGGAAAGATGTGGAAATGCGTTGCGTAATTTTATGTCTTTCTCAATGTAACAAGTTCAATGTATTTTTAAGAGAAAAGTTTTCATAGAACATTTTGATGTTATACTAGAGGGAAATATGTGTTTAATCTTTGCACTATTGTTATTTTTGATGTTTTTCCAGCTTCAAAACATACTGTGTTAACTTCTTGCACGTACTTGGAGTTAGTTTCATTGAATATATGTATCATAAAACAAATAATATAACAGTAAACTGTATAAAATATTTATACAGATCTTTGTGACATATCACTTCACTATTAAAATATATTTTGAAAACATGCACGCGTTCTTTTCTCGCTCTTGATCTAAACACTTTTGGAAAAGTCACCCAAACACGTACTGCATATCCCTTCAAAAATAATTCATAAAAGGCAAAGGTGAAAGAAACTTACCCAGAAATGACATGACACCGCCGACGGAGAACAACAGCAACCCAACGCACAGTGCTTGGCATGCATGCCAGAGGCAATTTGAGGACATCTTTCCCCGAACCCCCTACATAAAATAAAAGCATAAAAAGTCGATAGATATTACTTACACCCGTCAGCAAATTTTTACAGAGCTTTTTTCACACAAGCACAAATAGAAAGACATGAACAAAATATATTTGTCACAATAAAAAAAATTGAACGATTTATGGCCTTTTATCAGTCACTAGTGTAAATACTGTTTATGTTATAGAACATATTTATTTATGCTTTACTATTAACAAGACACGCACACAACACTGCGCACACAAATAGAAAAAAATATGTACATTTACATGTGTACATATAATGCACGAGAATCGCACAAAAACATTTATATTTAAATGACATGACATGAGAGCTGCTAAAAAATAGTTGTTGATTCACATAAAAAAGAACAACAAACACGAAAATTTGTATTAAAAAAACATGCATAAAAAACAATGCACGCTGTTGCACTGATTTTTTTTCTTTTTAGCAATTTACTTCTTTACCATAAACGAGTACTTCACACGCATTCTTGTCCGATGCAGGGCAAGTTTCACCGTGTTGGAGCGGGATAAAAGTATCGCACTGTCATCTACAATATCCGACATAATTGCAACAGAAATTTATGCAATTTCGTTTTTCACGAAACATCACAAAAAATGTTCACAACTTTTATGTACTGTTAGCGTTGAAAGATTGTTTAAAGCATTTTAAGCAGAAAAGTATTTTATTTACAAAAATCTTTAAATCCGTTCTTTTTCGTATCGGAAATACCTTATTGTCAAGTTCAGCAACAAAATCCAAATTTTCCATTTTGTACATGCAGAAATAAATAGTTTAAGTGTGGTCGTCTAAAGCGCTATTTTACAAGTAGACTATAATCCCTCGATATAAAAGTTCTTACCAAAATAATTGCTGCACAGAACTGAGTGTGCTTGTGCTTTCTCCTTACTTTGGAATATCTGTCTTTATAGTGATAGTAATGCATTTTAAATGTGTTTGGTCACGTCTGGTTTCGTTGACAGGCATTTAAAGATATTGAAACAACATGAATAAATTAGTACAGATTTCACAGTTGAGCCTATACTCATATTGATCCAAAGTTTACACCAATAAAAGCTTATGTTTATGCTTAGAAATGCGTTAGTCTCTCTCGCATAGCAAATAAGAAAGTTTCGGTTCGGACTTGATAATAACCGTGTGGTAGCAGTGGCATTGCTAAAAACTGAAAGCATGGAATGGGTCATCAATTCAAAATATAGACGAGAGCATTGGAAAATTCCTTGGTGGTACCTCTTACAAAAATGGTCATTCTCCCCTCACCTTACACTTGATACTTTTCCTGACAAAATGGAAAGTATGTTTGCTTGATTACTTATAATAGTTTGGAAAATATACTATAGTAGTACTTAAAGCTATAGTGTTTTGTCCATTTGTCACCTCATTGCTTTCACTACTACTGCGTGTGTCGCTTACTGTTTTAGAGTGTGGCGTAGTTGAAACTAGTGCAAATATAATATATTAAAGAGAAAATCAATACAAAAAAGTTTAATCATTCTGGTGACGGAAAAGGGTGAGCAAAGAATCTAGGCCAGAGTCCTCTGAAAATTGTCAATCTATTTGGTTATCCCATTTCAATTAGTACGAAAAAACATTTGCTTGTATAACTCAATCATCATGACATTGTCGTACAAAAAAGCGTACTTGTTGCCGATGTAATGGGCTGATATTTATTATTATTGAAGTGTACTGCTCTAGCAAAATAGTGAACAAACTCTGTACATTACTGAATGAATATTTTTTATTTGAATATCGTTCCAAAATATCCTTTGGACTTAAATGGTCAAAGTTCTGCTATGTTGGTTCATACTGTGAGAGATGTGGAACGACTGTAGACGCACAGCTTATTTCCTGGAGTTCTACTTCATATTAATGCATTGTAAGTTCTTCTGGTTGAGAACGGATATGAGCTCGAAGGAATATGTAATATAATCACGGAGTTTTAATTGGAATGGAATTAGTTTGGCTTGCCAACTTGGCTGAACTTTGGAATATGTTTTCTTCTAGCTTCGAAAATTTATATTTAATATGATAGTGTATGCATACGTCACTAAAAGAGAAATGAATAATTATACAAAATACCTGAAAGATTTAGGTATGTCAAACACACATATTTATTAGTCTTCAATTCATTTTATGTAGCGAGCAGAGTACTCATCCATTTGCGAACAGAAATTTTGCAAAAACAAAATGAAAAATGTATATGGGTAAGAACTTAAAATATCAACATCATTACTCGAGATGATGATGATCAAATGGAAAGGTAGCAAAAAAGTTGTGTACTTTCACTCTCGAGGTTAGATATACAAGTTTTCTTTCATTGGCTTTAGGCTGTGAAAGTACTTGTATCCAATGCACAATGTACACAGCATCATACAAAACGGGTCTCGTCCCCCTTTTTATTCATATAAACCAACACAATGTACTTGTTCAAAACTTATTTTAGGTAGAAAGAGTATTCATCCTGCCATTTCCATATTTTCCATTTGGAAAAAGTAGTTTTCCTCATTAAATTCACGTAATGCTTTCATTTTTTCGCATTATGTTTAAAAGGGCAACAAATAAGGCAAGAATAAATCTCCATAAAAATAAAGTTAACGAAATGAAATAAATTCACTCATAAAAGAGTATAAAAGTGTCATGAATGACATATGCATGCATTATATCAAAATACAACTTAATTTTTATGTTACTTGAAGAGCTATATACCATAAAAATGTATATGTAAATGCTCTCTTTCTCCAATTTTTTGTAATGTAAACTCATGTCTATATTTATTTACAACTTGTAAAACAACTTCTCCAGAAGTAATCCAGAAAATTTACTTTTCATCTCTTGCTCATATAAAAAAGCAGAGTGCAACAAGCATAGAATAACATGTAATAGTGGAAATAATATGACATAAGAGAGAGCTTCCATCAGCTCCTTTTTTATCTGTGATGTGGTGACTATACCTCTCATTTAAGTTAAGTTACCAGATATCAGACCTATGGAGGAAAGGGACAAGTACATAAAATATAAAAGAGTAATACACTTTATCCTTTCGGTACACACATACGACGAGGAGAAGTTGCTTTCTTTTATGTTCAGTCTCTTCTTTTTCAACCACTATAACCAGTTTTCTTGTTCTTCTGCTGCTTCCACACTACTACCCTACTACTGAAACATGATTTTCTCACGATTGTGCTGTGTCAAAGAAAATGTTCAGTTTTCCAAGTTGACGTTGATTAATGACCTTATTATTAAAGTACAGTGAGAGTATATCAGATATGAGAGGAGAAAGAGAGCGAAATTACAGAATGAAAAGTAAAACTTTTTTGGGGGGGATAGTAAAAGGAAAAAGGCTCAAAGCAAGCGTCTTTATTTTCCTTCCAGTCTTAAACCAAAGGACAAACGTTCAAGTGAACTGTAACAGACGAGCAACAACAAGAAGAAAGTCTGTCTTCTTGAAACTTATAGGCCCAATAGACTAATATTTGCCCCTGTATACATTGTATAGTTTTTATGGTTTCGGAAGTTATATGATACGAAAAAAATGTGTAATATGAGATGGTTAAATAGGTTGGCACTTGAAATATAAATATCAGTGGTTAAAAAGGAGATGATGGCGAATCGCGACGAAAGATGAAATATGACATACCACATCACATTCAAAGCCTCTGGTGCATAATAAAGGGAGATATGCCTTGTTTGAAGTAAATTGCCAGATCGTGCACTCATGCCAATATTTCCTCAATTCCACGGTAGAAATATTACAGGGCCAATTGAACGATAAAAAATTGTTGGTTTTGGGGATATGGATGACTTTATGTATACTGTACTAAACATCTTATTTCGTGTAAGGAATTAATCTTGTAATTTCGCATTTGCAGTATGTATGCTAAAATGAACACATAATGCTTTCCCTGAACCTAATAAATTTCAACTCTATGTTTGAAATAGTCAGTATTGCTTTTAAGATAACCTAAAAATTCTGAGACTAAAACTGTCATCATCTGGTAGAAATATTGATTCGCAAAACCAAGAGTAGTGACTACATGTAAATATCTTCAAGCATTCCTTTTCACTTGAATACGCAGTCATAATTATAATTACAAAATTAATATGTTTGGCTGACTAACAAAGGCATGTAACTATCATTATCTTTGGTTAGTCGGTTTTAAGGGCAACATTACTTTTGATGGTAGGCCCTGCTGTTTATTGATACGGGTATATTTTCATTCATTTCGTAAGCTTTCCAGCTACTTGTTGTTTTTCTTTACACAGAGACAAACCAACAACCCGAAAAGCTTCAGCCTTCAATGTTTCCCTTATGAATTTCTTGTTAAATGCATATTACGCTGATAAGTAAATAGTAAGCCTTTCTAATATGACGTTCAAAGCCCTGCGGTGAGAGTAGCAAAAGGAAGGAAACTGGTTGAAAGTTTGCGACCACGTAGCTTTCTTTTCAACATTTTGACTACATAAAAACGTCTGGAAACAAAAAGAAGAAAGGGATTGGATACAATAAGAGGATGATGATGTACGGGAACGGCGAAATGATAATAAAAAGAAGGTTTTCTTCTGCTACCACTCATTCTTTATTTTCCCCCGCAAAGGATCACATCAGTATAAGGACGAAGAAAATATCAAGAAATGAAAAAGCACCTTTTAAGTAGCTCAGAGACTGAAAGTACACCCGAGAAACCACTCAAATTACTGCCGTGTTCGTACAGTACAGACATGTTCATTCAAGGTGTTTCATCTATTCGTCTATTCGAATGCTTTTCCTTCATATATCCAAACTATAATACTAAATATTTTCGTCTAAATATACCTTGTTAATAACAAAAGTTTTCTCCTGAGTTAGATCAATCATGTTTCAATATCAATATAATAACATTGATAGTTGATACTAATCATTTAAGTAGTGGGTTCCGAACGTTCTATTAAAGGATATATATGTATCATTATAAGCAATATAAAAGCTATTGTGTGTAGCGAAATTTTATTAATAACTTACGTATATTACATCTCATATATTCAGGTAATAGAGATTAGTTTAGATCTTACAGCTGTCATTCCTTTACAAGCAACCCTTATCCGCCAAATGAAATGAGCAAGTTTAGTTGCTGAGTTGAGAAGAAAAATAGCAAAGGAAAATAAGTAGCAGACGTTCAATTGGAAATAGATTTGATATCGAATCGAGATGAAAATTATGGAAGAAAAGAAGGAGATGATGTGCTTGGAAATATCAGGAGATAAAAGGATAGTAGACCAGGGACACGGGAAATGGCTTAGGAAAAGATGGTTCACTCATAATAACCCATCACGATTTGTGTGTGTACAAGCTCTAGGAGGAGTAGTTCACAGTATAATATCTTGTGTACTTAAGTAATATACATTATCTAGAATTACATCTCCAGAGGCAGAAAATTTTCTGCTGTTGTAGACAGAAAATGGAGAAACAGGCAGCATATTACGTGTGTACATAAGCCATTATTCCTACCTGAGTGGAGGCAGCAGGTATGGATGGAATGAAACAATACAAAATTACTACTCTACTGTGTGTAGAGCTGGAACTGGAGCATGTTGTGCTGGAGAAGAATAGGTGCTAATGCTGACTGTGTCGTTTTGTAACAATAATGTAATAAAACTACACATTGTTTCGGTTTGACGTATAGGGAGAAATACGGGTATCGGTTTGTGGAAACAAGCACGTTTTGTTATACATATAATATTTTGTTGGAGTATTTTATCTATCGCACCATCATCATCATCGAACAAGTATTATTTCATGATTAAATGTGTATACCTATTTAGTTTAGGATACATATAGGCAGGGGCAATGTAACCCTTTTGTACAGCTAGTAGCTAGACCGTTTACACAAGACACGTCAGTTTTATACAATTGAAAATGGTTTTCATTTGTCAAGTAGGACCTTGTAGTTGAAAACTGAAAACCTGCTGCTTTCACTCTTTTCCAGACCCATTCAAATAGAAGCGTGTACTTCATTTTAAAATGAAGAACCATGTCAGTCAGCTGAAGCGCAGAAATATTAAAAGTGGAAATGAAGGAGAAAGAGATGAAGGTAAGATGAATGATGTTTCTGCTACGCTTAAATGTACTTGAAGAGAAAGGGAAAAAATGTAGGCATGTAATAACAATAAAATGAAACGTTATGTACTCACTGTATCAGGTTGAGCGTGCGTGCCTGCTCTGAAAAACTGTTTCTTTGTAAATATTTTAAGTCGAGATGCAATGGAACATTGGTTCAAGTGCAAACATTTATTTCAGCGCGCAAATATACTACACTATTTTTTCCTAGGACTGAAACGAAAACAATAAGCTTGTTGACTGAAACGTGTAGGTGTATCATCAGCATCTTATATAAGTTTTGAAGAAAATATAAATTTTTGAGGTAACTTCATTTTGTTTTCAGACAGCTAGTATGAGGGAGAAAGATGCGACATTACATGCCTATTTTATCAGAAGCATGGGAATAAAACGGAGGAAGATAAGAAATTGGACAAGCAATTAAAGATGAATACCCGTGTGGCTATGTGATTACGATTTCAGTATGCTTATATCAGATTAATCTGGCATTATTCTTGTAGTTTTAGTAAACGTTACCTTATCTCACTCACTACCATTCATGTTTATAAAAATTATCGTAGCAGCACCACCAGCATGTATTTACACTAGGCTGAAGATGAAATGAGATTAATTATCTGATTTTAAGCTCTCCAACTGTGCGAGTTTTTTTGTGCAGATAAAAAGCAAAAGAAGGATGGACTGGCACTGGGAGGTGAGGTGGTGGATGCATTAGTAGAGTAGTTTGAAGTTGAAAACTGCTTGTTATTGTTGTTATAGCCAGATTTTTTAGTAAATAGGGGATTTAATGAAGCGTGATTGTTATCGTCAGCATAAAAAGAAAAGTAAAACTACAACTACGGGTTCATATGATGAAGTAGAATACTGCATACAAAAATACTAATGATGAGAATAAAATGAACTGGAGATAAAGTCATTTCATAATCTGTGAGCAATAATAATAAGCTATGGTGAAATGTACATATATGTGTATATCTTGTAAGGGAATAAATTAAACAGAGGAAGTAAATGAAATATCACGTTTATATTTAGGTTCGGACAGATAGACACAAGCTGTTTATAAATTCATGAAGTAACTAGCGTAAGTAATTCGAAAATGATACGCATAACATAGAGAATTAAAGGATAGTAAAAAGTAAGTTATTTTATTGATGATAATAATATGCAATATACGGAAGGAATATAGTAGTTCTGGTGTTTCACTCTCATCTCATGTTTAGATTTTTGAAATTTCAAGCATGCGGTGTTCCCTTTCATGTTTTCAGGCAAAACTAAATTATCAAGTACTGCACTGGAACATAATCTTGCGAGTACAAAATATTAGATGCAAGAAAACAAGTTGACTATTGTATTACATGTAAGTATAGAAAATCCTGAATCTCATTCCGCCCCAGTTAATGTTGGAAATGAGTTTTAAGCAATAATTGATCGCCCAAGTTGAAGATGTACGAGTCAAAGCGTAATCTCATTAGCAAGGGCCTTCGTAGAATATAATACCTTGATTTAGTAAAATAATGAATATTTTACGCTTTTGTGTATGCATACATGCATGGTACAAGTGTTAATTTATGAAATCATTACCAAGCAGAACGATGGTTGACCTTGTTCCATACATAACGAAATTTATGGACACTTATTTTAAATATATTGCTATTACCAAAAGTCCAAGCCTTTGTTTGAGTATAAAATGCATACTAATGCAAATGAAAATCATTACAGTTTCTAGCATTTTCATGACAATCATGTTACTTTTCCATTAAAATGTTTTTACCCGTGCTTTGCTGTGCCCTATGTTTATTTATTTAAGAACAGAAATCCCCCATAGTAAATGGAAGTCAAATGACAAAAACACTCTGATACAATGATATACATGCAGGAACAATGTTGCTTTCCTTTATAAGCCAGTATTTCCTCTTACTATTAACAGTAAAAGTACCCCCATACATTTATCTATCTGTCCTGTATTATGCCTGCAGCTAGAAAATGAAAAACTTCAATAAACGTCACGTTGGCGTCTTGTCGACGTGCAGAATGAATGAGTACACTTACATTTTTATTATATGTACATGCTTATGTATTCCGATTAACAGTACAATTGAAGAAAAAAATATCTCGCAAAATGTTTAAGCTCATCTTATGTATACAAAACGTTGAGCGATTGAAATATGAGAGTATCACGGAATCCACTTTCTCCTTTTATTGCCACTATCTAGCAGGTTAATGGATTGTTATAAATCACACATCCTCTTCTGGAAGTCTCCACTCCACCACCAAAAAAATTTACTACGATACTACAGGCGTTACAAAACTACGTGTACATCTCTGTACCTTATAACATACAGAGTAGAAAAAATTATGAAATGAGTAAAAAAAATGCAGACTACTTTACATCTTTAACTTGTATATTATTTAAGTGAGAACTTGGTAGCTGGCATATTCTTTATTCTGTATTTTTTCTTCTGGTGCTCTTTACTTTACATTGCATCGTGCTTTTGAAATCATTAAAATGGAAACAATTCTCCTAAAAGCTTCAAGGGGGTATTTAAAAATGGCTTTAGATACTTTCACTTTACGTTCACAAGAAAATGATCTCACATGAAAGGAATGCAAAGTACGTAATAATAATAAGTAACTCGTTTCATGCATATTGTACACATTCTGGTCATTCTGGTAGGATAACAAGTTGAATGCAAGTTTTTAAAAAGATGTACTGCTGACTACTGACACTGTGATTAAGATTACATACAAATGAATTTTCTTCATAGTTTATGGCAATGCGTTAACGTTATTTTCTTTTCAATTTTCACAAAACGTATATTGTAGCACAACTTTCACACGACAAAGTTTAGTAAGTTGCACCTGAACTGATACAATCAACTACCACAGAGAAAGCAAAAAAGTTTTGTTCAAACTTGAAACAACTATTTATATAACACAGTTTAAAGACACACAAATATTGGAGGAAGTATTCATGTATGTACAATATATATATAGACAAGAGAGCTCGCACAATTTCCTGTGTTATTTTTAGCTGAATATTTTTAACCATTTATGTACGACTTCCCAGTTACCTGAATATTCCACATGACAGGTGGGTTCAATTGCCTCTTCATTGTCCTCCGATGGCGAGAGGATACCTGAGCACTGAATCTTCTGTGATAATACCTTCTGTTCATTTTTGTAGTTCTCTTTAAATAAGAAATTATTGCACCAAAATTTCCAAATCCACGGGGGAGCCCCCTTTTTTGTTAATCTTTTTCTCTTTTTTAATATTTGATTGAAGCAAGGAACGGTATAATGATCTAAATGCCAATGGTAGCCAGATCAAAAGGGATAGTCTATTTTTAGCTCGCTTTAGGATGAGAATTTAGCCACAAATTGGCAAAATCTGGAGAGAAAATCAAATAAACAAAAGTAGCTATCAGGAAAGCTTCCAAAATAATTTAATTATCTGTGTTATCGTCACTCTTGACTTACATCTACAAATTGAATTATCTGTCTCACTAATCCATTTGATTGTGAGATATGTGTACAAGATTTAAAAATAAATATAATATTGTGCATGACAAATTCGATTTTTGCCACCAATGTGACAACAAATTAAGGTTTCTTCGCGAAAGATTTATAGAGTTGATTGGTGATGTAGTCGTGATAGAA